>JAVJIF010007922.1:0-212675 GCA_038442645.1 Agave tequilana
TTCGCCACAAGTCAAAGTGCGGACTTCGCACAAGTTCATCAAGAACTTCGCCAAAAGGGTTGCCTTAGCCCGCTAAAGGCACAGTTCGCCGACATGCCAGTTTCGCGCGAAGCTCATTCAAAAAGGACCTGTCCTTAACTCCGCACGAAGTTCAGCCCCGTTCTCAATGAAGGCAGGCAAAAATCAAATGAGCAGAAAATGAACTTTTATTGATTTAAAAGCAAAGGTACATTTATATTACATCAAGGTTGTGTTTCGTACAACAGATTCGGTTTCTCAGCAAGATCATTTGCGCAAAAAGCATACAAGTGGTTTTATCTGCTTCCAAGCCAGACCAACTGGACACGAAAGGCCTTCCTCCTGCACAAGGCTGTAATCCTTCACATAAGGACAGATGGTACCACCAGGACAGATGGTGCCACCAGGACAAAGTCAGTGATCTCACAGGTGACGTCCGCTTTCCCGAAGTGGATCATCTCAGATAAGCGACCACCAGCCTCGCCTCAAAAGGGATCATCTCGGATAAGCGACTGCCAACAGCCTCTGGGACACGCATCAGCTGCCCCAGTTTGTTCCTCCTGCTTAAAAGTAAAGCTTCAACCGGGGAAGCATAAGGCAACTTTTCGGTCTCTTTCATCAAGTCACAAGATTGGCGAACATAGCTCACTGCAGTGCAAACTGAAAAAAGTTAACAGTTAAACACAGGAGAAGCTACAAAGGCACTAAGTCAAATTCTTTTAGGCGAAGCAATCTGCTCCAGTCAAGCATTGGTTTCAGTTAAAGCAGAGGATAGCCTCGCCTGCACAGCAATGATGGGTTAGCTCAGCAAACGCCAAGTCCTAGCCTCGCCTATATGGCTAAGCCAGACTGATCCTGGGGGACACAGTCTTAGCCCCACATATATGGCAAGACTAGCTCAACCTTGAAGGAACTAAGTCCCAAGTTCTGCCTGTGCAGCGGACTTAACATGCAGTGATCCTTCCGTGATCAAGTCAGAATGATAGCTTCGCTGGGAAGCTATGATAAAATCCTCTCTGCAGCTCAGTCAATTGCAAAATGAAGAACAAGGGAAATCAATCCCTGAAGTAGCTATCAAAGTTAAGTTAAGGGAGAAGAACTCCCTGAAAGATTATTGGTGAAGTCGTTGAATGATCAAGACTTAGCGGTCCTTGGCCGGATAATGACCAAAGTGAGCATTCCCACTAGTTCAGAGATCTGAGTATCTCTCTCAACCAAGAGAAGAGGAGAAGAACAGATCACTTCTCTTCAGAGGACCTCAAGTGTCCTATTTATAGGCCCCATGGCCTGAGCGCTGCCGCCTCAAGCGTGGAAGCACGAGCGCATTTAAGGCATTTACTGTGCCTGAGAAAAGGGACGGTTTCCCTCGGAACGTGCAAAGGAAGAAAAGTCTCCCTCATAAAGGCACTCATGGCGCCTTGAAGAAAGGGAATATCCTCCTTGGAAACGCGCGAGGGGAGAATATCTCCCTCGATCAGTGCGAGAGAAGGAGTAATCCTTCTCGTAACCGGCCGACGGCAGTTGGCCTCGGGAAAGCGACAGATGTTCCAGAGCGAACCTACCTAGCCACGAAGCTACCCAGACGCGAATCTACATGATTCCTCGGCGAATCTACATCCCAAAGTAGGATCCAAGCGAAGCTGAACTCAACCATCATGGCGGCGTTCATACTCCACACACCACCAATCAAAGCAGTTCAAAGTGTTTCGAAGTCTGAGCTATTGCAGACTTTCAAAAACTTTGAAGGGGGTCTTGTTGACACTTAAAAAAGACAAGATTCTTATTGGTCCGAACAATGTTTAAACTTGTTGACATTACAAAAGACAAGTGACAGACGAGCTGAAGACCAGTTTTCACCTATCTCCGAGGGACAAGGAAGCAACTTGGACTCTACTGATCCAGCAAGCAGACAGTGAATCCGGATTGTTTCTAAACAGACCTCAGCAGGTCTAAGGTGCTAACACTTAGCATCGCATGAGCCCAAAGGGATAGTCTCGCTTGAGAGGCTAAAATCATCCAACTTCGCCTTGAAGCCATCCAAAGCCTCGCCAGGAAGCTAACTTATAACTTCGCCACAGAGGACTTCCAGCTCCGCCAAAGGGTTTCTTTCAGACTTCGCCAGAAGCCGCCTCTAGCTCCGCTACGAGCTCAATGCGGGCAGCTCCACTGTGGTCTGCTATGGTCAACCTTTGACCAATCAAATCTCCAGATGAGATCAGATCTAATCAGATCAAATCTAATTAAGATCAAATCGGAGATCTAATTCGGCAGTTGATTGCCACAAATCTCTTGACTCTCTTAAAAAACGAGTAAGAAGATCAGGAGAGATCTTTCAACAATATGGAAAGAATCAAAACAGATCAAGAGGATCAACCGACTTGCCATTTCTAGCTTCGCAGATGCTGATCTTAGCCTCGCAGCAAGGCTACTTTCTAGATTCAAACAGATTTGATTCAAGCTGTTTCTATATTTTCAAGGGACGGTTATACCTTGCTCTCCCTATAAATAGCCCGCCAGGGGCACAAGGAGAGAAGGGGCTCCAGAAGCAGAAGACCACGCACATGCGCAAGGACTTCTTCGAAGAGCTTTTCTAAGGCAATACGCAAGAGAGAAGACTCCACAAGCAGAGACTTCTTCACAACGCACCGTGCGCTCTCGAATTCAGAGATCTTTTAGAGAATTGCTTTCTCTATCCAGGGTGTTGATACCCTAACATCGTCCTTCTTCTCAAGGAATCTCCGGAACCAGGCGAGAAGGAATTCCTAATTGAAGGCGATTTTGAGAAGCAGCAAGAGGGTTCTACCAACCTTCTATTCTCTGATTCCCGGAACCAGGCGAGAAGGAAATCTCATCGCTCGCATCGTCAAAGGGACAAAGTGGTCGCGCGCTGACCAGACTCCTATCGTCACACTTCTCCAGAATCTCTGAGGAGATCTACTTGTAATCTTTTTAAGAATACTTGTAATTTAGCTCCTCAACCCTTTTTATTGTAAGTTTTCCCCTTTGCAAATATAATAAAAACAAGCTAAAGACCCCTTGATGATAGGGCAATCCACCTTACTACTTGGCCTTGCCAGTCTCATAGTGCAATCTCAAAAGGCGCCTCCCGGTAGCTAGTTCTCTGAGAGGGGACTCAGCAATCGATTGCCTTCCTTCAAGGAAATCCAGGATCTCTACATCTTCACATTCGTCCCCCGGGATAATGGCAGTCTTACCCTTCTTCAAAATGGTAGCAGCTCTACGGAAGGCCCCACATTCAGCTC
Organism: Agave tequilana; assembly: GCA_038442645.1. NCBI lineage: Eukaryota > Viridiplantae > Streptophyta > Magnoliopsida > Asparagales > Asparagaceae > Agave > Agave tequilana. The sequence continues at coordinate 3,282 of JAVJIF010007922.1, forward strand.
TGGTCCCCAAGGCCTTCGGAGACAAAATAAGCCGCTTCATCCCCCCTCCTTATAGGTGAAGAGATCGTCGAGGTTTTTCCTCTCCACTCAGAGTTTCCTTGCCTACGTCTGAGAATAAGAACAAAGTAATTAATCGTAGAAGCAAAAAAAAAAGATGAAGGAAAATGACGCGAAGAAAATCAAGCTTATCGGGAACCTGAACAGGCTCCTTCGGAGTCTCTTCCGACTAGGCAACATGTTAATCAAAGGAGGCGGGACATCCACTACCGATTCACTTGCTGTAGCAGCGGAAGCTTTTTGAGTCCCTCTGCGAGCCTCTTTACCACCTGTTTCTTACGAGATTCTTTCTGAGTAGCCTTCTACTTGGTGAATTCTTTAGGAGCAGACTCTTTTGACTCTGGCTTCTTCGCTTCTGCTTATAATGTGTGTCGTGGTTTTCTTCTTATTCCTCTTCCTCAAGAGGAGCCTTACATGCTCCACTAGCAGCTTCGAGTGCGGCTTCTCCACCACCAACTTCCTCGAATCAAGGACTCTCCACATCTGAAGCTTCACTACCAACCTCAGCCATAAACTCCGGGAGACCTAGAACCCTAACTTGTTCCCCTGATCTTGCTTTGCGACCTTCAGCTTTAATCTTTTGGAGATGAGCTTTGTCCCAGTTGAATTATATTGAATTTTGAGGGGTTAGAATTGAAAGTCCTGTACCATTGACAAAATCTCAATATTGTCAATAAATTTGGGGTCAAGTATGGCATGCAGAACTGAGCCTCAGTACAACCAACGATGAAGTGCCTTCAGGCTCTGGCTCCATCTATCAGACTTCCCATGAAGGCCAGGCAAGGGTTGGGATCTCAACATAGAGTTGATCATACCTAAACTGACGGGCAAAACAGCTGGGGATGTACGGCTCCAGGTAACAAATGTCGCCGCATCGATATACCAAATGAGATAGGCAGATGCTCACCAGTCACTTGAACACTCCCTGCCCGAGGGAAGATCTCTCGTCACCTACGTCGAAAAATTCCTCGCCAACCCAGCACCGGGGATAGAAGGAAAACACTTGTAGAGACTGTACACGTTGTAACGACGTACCAGTTTTCGCACTCCTGCTATGTAAGTCCGCAGCCACTGTAACCCTTCAAAGCGACGAAGATGCGCAAAATGTACACCTTTCGGCAGCTCTTTCCCAGGTTAAATAATGGTAGGACAATGCAGCGCGAACCATGCCATTAAATAGGCATAAGGCATCTCCAACTAGGGTTGCGCCCGTCATGAGGAAGTATTTGTCCCTTCTCCCTCTTGGTAGCAGGTGGTCAGCAGAAAGCTTCCGTCAGCGCCCAGAGACCACGCTGAATACCACAGACCATGGCAGAAAGTAGGCCAAGAGGTTTCCCATGAACGAGCTGGACCGCAGGGAGAAGCACCCCCGACAAGATCCAGTCATGCAGAGGAGATAGAACGACACACTTCTTCAGCCAGACCGAAAGGAAACCATCAAGGAGAGCCTTTCGAGACATAGAGTGCTTCACCTGATGATGAAAGCTTTTGAACCTGTCACCTTTCTCGTAGATCTCGTCGTCCTGCTCTAGAATGACATCTTCGTGAGCGTTGGATACCATCTTCTGACGTATATCCTCTTCGTGGATGGGGGTAACTGGACATCCTCGAGGGCACTGTCCATAATTGGGAACATATAGTCTGCCCAGACTTTTATCCCATTTGCATTTCTACGGGTGTTCTGAACACCATGCAGATGTAGAAATGACACATTAATTCCCGATATGTCTCAAACATCTCCGAGTCATCCTTTTCCATCTGCTCCAGCTCCATCGCACAGGGGAATATTCCTCATATGGTATTGAGCCCATCGGGAGGTTAGAGATCTCCCATATTTCATGAAGCGCCATCCCCAATTCACCAACAGGAGTGAAGAAGGTCCCCTAGCTGGGCACTACAATTTGGAGATGGCAAAAAAGTTAGCACACTGATTTCCATCTCATGACAGGTGGCCCTAACTACTTCATGGAGTCCAATCTTTTTAGTTCCGCCTCAAAGTGCTCTAAAACGTAAAGTGTCAAATCTCTCCACCACGGCTTCTGAGTAAGATGTACCAAGCCGGGAGCCCAGAAATCTCTCTCCAGATAGTTGCCTTTAACTTTAATGAAATGGTTCAGAAAAATCTGGGCCATCGTCGGATTCTCTCCACGGGAAGCTCTTGTCATACCCTCCCAGGATGTATGCCAAGTACCGCCCTAGGAGATCCACAACGGTTATATCCACCCAGTGTTAAGACCCCGATGTGGACAGAGTCGGTGAATCGAGTCATCGCCCATTTCATCTTTCGCGGCACGGTGACCGATTAGAAGTATGAGAGCAGAAAGTGCCGCCTGTTTGATGAAAGATAGTACTTCCGCCTTCCATGCTGAAAATCCAGTGGCCCTCCCCGGCTATTAGTTGTTGATCAGTAACGGGTGCCGCATCCCCAAACATGAACTCCAGTTTTTGGTGCATGTTCGAATATGGTCTTCGAGCGGAGCAGTGGTCAATATAATTTGGGTAACGCGCTTGTCAGCTTTGAGGATTAACACATCCCTCTCTGTTGAACTCCTTTCACTGAAAAGGGAAGCCTGATCCTGGAACTGAAAACACACGTCCCGTCCGTTCCTCTGACTGTCTCAAATAAGCTATTCGACGGTCCTGGCGCATAGTGAACTGCAAGGAGACAAAGGGAAGATTTTGTTAATAAATTGGAGAAAATACATAAACTTTTGGTTGGCTGTATCAAACCGGTAAAAAGGCCAAGTTCTAGCCTCGCTTATATGGCAAGGCTAAACTGGCCTAAAAGAGGCCAAGCTCTAGCCTCGCCTATATGACAAAGCTAAACTGGCCTAAAAGAGGCCAAGTTCCAACCTCACCTATACGGTAAAGGCTAAACTGACTAAGAAAGGCCAAGTTCTAGCCTCGCCTAAATGGCCAGGCTAGACTAGCCTTGAAAAGGCCATGTCTCAACCTTGCCTAAATAGCAAGGCCAGACTTGCCTTAATGAGGACAAGGTTTAACCTTGCCTACAGTGAGATTAGCCTCGCCTAAGAGATTACTTTGCTTAAACCAGACAAGTACTAGCTTCTTCAAGAAGCTAAAAGGTTTTGGTAGGAAAACAAAGGATCCATGGAATCTAATCCCTAAATTTAGGTGTTAAAGCTAAAATTGAGGGAGACAACTCCCTAAAGATCCCCCAAAAATGGTGAGATCGCGGAAGTAGTAGTGCTCACCGGCGATGGGTCGAGTAACGACCGGAGCAAAAGTTTCCTCAGGGGCCTCTGCCTCCTTACCCGGGCGATGAGAAGACGCCATAGAGCTGCTCTAAAGAAGGCGATGATCTTAAGTCGTTTGAAAACGAAAGAGAAGAAAGAAGATCCCTGTTGAAGGTTCGCTAAAAGAAGAGAAGAAAATTCTCTTTAAGAGGACTATAAGGGTCCTATTTATAGGCCCCACAGTGCAGCCTCGCCGTTGGAGCTTCAGACTTTGAAGCGCACGTGAGGTTAAAGCACTCGAGTGCTTGGCCTCGGGAAATGGAGCGCCCCCTCACAGCGCATGCGAGGCTACCGCCGACTTGGCGCTAACAAGCCAACTTCGCCTTGAAAGCTAAGTTGCTTAAAGGAGCTCGAAGGCTAGGCTACTTCAGAATGAGGCTCCCCCAGAGGCGAGCCTTTTAACTGAAGGCAAGGCTCCTCCCAGAGGCAAGCCTATTCTCAAAGCGCATGCGAGGCTAGCACTGGCAGGGTGCTGGCAAACCAACTTTACTTTGAAGCGAGGCTGCTTAAAGATGCCCGGAGGCGAGGCTTCTCCCAGAGGTGAGCCTATTCCAGCCCTAAGGCGAGCCTTTTATCAAAGATGAAGCTACCCAGAGGCAAGCCTATTTCAGCCCAAAGGCGAGACTATTCCAGCCTAGAAGCAGGACTAAAATTCAGTCTTAAAGGAGAAGCTGAGCTTAACCATCAAAGCAAAGCTCACACTCACATATCTTTGATTATCAATCAAAGCAATTCATAATATTTTGAAATCCGAACCATCCCATTACAGATTTACAGAAAACTTTGAAGGAGGTTTTGTTAACACATTAAAAAAGACAAACTCCCATACAGCTTTTCAACTGGTCAGAACGATGTCCAACTTGTCGACATCTACAAAAGACAAGTCGCGGACAAGCTGATGACCAACTTAACACATCTCAAGGGATAAAGCAGAACTTCAGCTCCCGCTGATCCAGTGAAGTAGACAGCAGACCAAATACTACCTTTTGAGGTTGAGTCAGCTTAATACTCAGCCTCGCGCGAGCCCAAGATGCTAACCTCACTCCAGAGGCTAAATTATCTAACTTCACCTTGAAGCCCTTCAAAGCTCAGTAACGAGCTAAGTGTTAACTTCATCTGAAGCTCAACATAACTGCATAGGGCTATTTTTCTAGCTTCGCGAAGTCGTGACAGCTCTGATTAAGAGCTTTTAGTCCCGCGTGTGGAGCTAAACCTAGCCCGCGTGAGGCTACATCTAGCCTCGCACGAGGCTTTCTACGCCTCTAAGAGAGGGCTGGCCAGGTCAAACCTTTGACCTAGTATTTAGTGGGGTTAATGCACTTTAAGTGGGCGGTTACACCCGCCTACTTCGTCCCACATTCAGTGGAACGGCCGGGTCAATAGGCAATTTTTAGGCTTGCGCGAGCCTGTCTAGCCCGCATGCGGCTCACATTTAGCCTAGCACGAGCGTTATAGCCTCGCGCGAAGCTCAAAACAGCCTTCGGCGCGATGCTTGCTAACTGTTATCAGTCATGGCTGAATTTTAGGGGCGGTTACACCCCTCCAGAGCCTATAAATAGCTCATTTGAGAATGAGCTCAGGGGAGGCAATCAGAGAAGGAGGGAGAGAGATCAAGAGAGGTAATCAAAAGGAGAGCAGAACAAGAGAGGCAGGAAGGCACCACGAAACCTAACAAGGCTAATTTTTCCTTATTTCTCAGAAGCTCCAGAGAATTACTTCTCTAAGTTCAAAGTGTTGATACTTCAAGACCTTTCTTTTTCAAGGAATCTCCGGAACCAAGCGAGAAGGAGTTCCCAAGCAGCAGCATTCGAAGATCGATCGCTCGCGTCGTCAACGAGACAAAGTGATCGCGCGCTGATCAAACTCCTATCTGCACACTTCTCCAGAAATCTCAGAGGAGATCTACTTGTAATTTTTCTTTTAATTACTTATAATTTTCTTCTTAAGTTTTTGTAAGTTTTTCTTTTATTGAATTTAACAAGCTTGCCCGTTACTAACAGCCCCCACATAAATCAAGTGCACGTTCAGGTTGGTTGTAATTTATGTGCAGCAACTCAGCACGTTCGGAGATCCGCTTTTACCGGGTTAAGAAACGTTACAGATCAAAACAGTGAAGTACTCAGGAGAGTGAGATGGAGCTCGGGAATATTTTGAGTCTAAGAGCTCGGGAAACCAATCGTGTCTCCACGTACTCGGGAAAGACTCCGAGATCCAAGTGCTCGGGATGATCCCGAATCCAAGTGCTCGGGACGATCCCGATTCCAAGTACTCGGGGATCATAATGTAGGTCCTCGGGTCTCTTTGTCTTAAAGCTCGGAGTTAGCTCTGAAAGACAAAAAATAATTTTAAAATGCAGCAGGTCTAAGAACTCCTTGAACGAAATTGCATTCGTATCCGCAGGTCATGAGCGCGCATCACCCGGTCCCAACCCAGCCTGGCCCAGTTCGGTTCGACGCGCGCGCGCGTGGGGGAGCGTGACCAATGGCCTAATACTCATAACAATAGACAATAGAAGAGTTGGTATATAAACTACTCAACTTTTCTTTGTCTATCAAATGTGAGACCAAAAATCAAAAGCAAAATGAGGGAACTCAAGTTTTTCCACCAAAACCAAATACACATCCAACAGCTATTGGATGGGATCCCTATTCTATGAACGTGTGGAACATCTTTCATCATTTACTACACTATTTCCTCCGCAATTCATCATCTCGTTCTTGGCTCTCATTATGTCTGTCTCTCTACTACAGTAGTGAGCAGAATTATGAAGAGCTGGGGCGGCCCTTGACCCAGGCGACCCGGGCAAGAGCCAAGGGCCCAAAAGCCATGGAGGAGCCAAATTTTTGTTTAATGTATTTAGAGAAAAAACAAAGAAGCTAAAATTCAATTCAAAGAGGAGAGGAATCAATGAATCATGATTGTATTTTCTATTTCCTATGCTGTTTTCTTTACTGTTTGTTGTTGATTTCAGAAGGCCCCTCCTGCTAACTGCTAAAAGACCAAGAATATGTTACCTCTCAAATTTCTAATTAATTAGCATGTAAACTCGTATAAGTGAAGGAATTGTAAACTTTTTAGGAAAACAATGACTAAAACTACAATAATACATTATGTGCCTGTGATGTATTTTAGCTTAAAGGACAATAAAACACAATTCTTTCTTGTGTTTGAATAAATGGTTGCTTGTGATAGTTCATAAGTTTGTGAATATTTTTAAGCACAAAATTTAACATTTTTTAATCTTTATATGACATTTTAGAATATTATGTGTATGCCGTGTTTTGAACTTCCATTTATTTCTTAATTTTTGAATGGGTACCTTTACAACTCGAAATATTATTCCATTAATTTTAAGATTTTTTTTAAAAAAAATATAGCTCTATTTTTTAATCGTTTGATTATGTAATTCAAAAAGATGCCATATTTTATATAACATTTTAAGATTAGATCGATATCTGAACACTTGAAGATTAGAAATATAACATTTTAGTTTTTGAATGTAATATTTTGAGAATCGGGGTATTCTTTTTCTTTCGTTTAGTATTTTGTCCCGTCAAATTTTCATTAAACAAGGTTTTAACGAAGCCAGCAGAATTTAGAATTTTGTTTCGCGCATTGAATTTTCTAGGACCGGCCTGATGAAGAGAGCATAGAGTGGCTGTAGACATTGATAAACCAGATATTACAAACAACAATCGAAATTTCGCCCAGAAAATTTTGCCCTGTGATGGTAAACGAAGATGGGGCATACCTCAATCATGCTGCTCAGTTGTCTCACTGTCCAGGATAATCTTCCTTTATTTCCGGGTCTAAGGGCTTTATGAATGGCTGTATGGCCCTTTCCAGGACATGGATGATCACTCTCTACAGCTCATTTGTCAAACACTCGAACAAGATGAGAGGGGAACCTTAATCTTCTCTCTCCTTGCAAATGTTTTTTTTTTGAGTTAAAAGTGATGAATCTCACCTTGTTGGGCCTGTTTGGTTAAGGGTAGAAGTGAGGAAGTGAAGAAGGAAGGAAGTGGTAATAGTTCCCATTGGAACTTGAGAATTGGTTAGTAAGTTTTCTGGTGTTTGGATGTTGTTGGGAAGTGTGGTTTTGAAAAATGTTATGTCTTTTCTGGTGTTTAGATGGTAATGTGGAAGTGGAAGTGGAAAAGTTGACCACAAAGTTGACCACAAAATAATATTAAAATAAAAATTAATTAAGAAAAATAAAAAATGGACTGTAATTAGAATGCAAGTGAGATTTACATGAGTAAAAAATTAACTGTTTTGTGCTACAACTTATTACAAATGAGATTTACATGACCACAAAATTAACTGTAACACTCTGGAAGTGAGGAATGGTTGTGTAAAAGAGAAAAGAGAAAAAGAAAAGAATCTCTCTATTTTCCTTTTCTGGTATTTGGATGAACAGCGAAAATGAGAAAAGACACTTCCTACTTCCTACTTCCTCACTTCCACCCAATTCCTTGAATCCAAACAGCTCCTAGAGAAGTTAATGAAACCAACACAAAACAAGAGTACACGACAACATCCTAAAAATCCTGAGCAAATCTGAAGAAAGTACATCTAAAAAACATCATAAATATAGGGAATAAACATGAACTAGAGAGTAACTCAGAGAGATTGGTGGGAGACATCATCCGAACCCAGGGAGAAATAAAGAAGATGATGCACCAAACCACCCAAAAACAACCACTGAGGACGAACCATCATGACACTCGCGAGGAAATCAAGGGCAAGGTTCCTCATGTATATCGAAGATCCATTTGTGCTCGAATACGGCTTGTGCCAGAAGTTGGAAAAGGAGGAGATCGATCTAGGTATGTGCAGACTCTCGACAACAATGTAGTCGTGACCCTGGATGGTCCTTACATACATGGGCGTGAGTTCTAATCCATGATCCCGTGTCGAACTAGATTCACCTATGTTAAGATGGCATCATTTGCCACCAAGTGAAAGAAGTCCTAACCCTGATGTGCCAGATAGTAATACTTGTTTGCCCGACTACGAGAAGTCTCTCTCTCTCTCTCTAATAACTCGAAACTGAGACAACACAGCCCACACTCCCTAATAACTCAAAACTGAAACACGCCAGCCATGGTTTTCTCATGTATAAGTTCAGCAAAGATGCAGTCACAAAAAGGTTGCCAAATCATGTTGTTTGCTCAAAGACGAAGTAATCATTGGTTCCTTAAAGAAAAAGAAACACAAGTTATTGATTAGTAGACAAACAATCACTCACCATTGATGCAACAGCAAAGTTCCAATTTTAACAGACTGAAGCATTAGAACCACAGATTTTAATTTGAATTACTATCTAAATTTTGCCACCAACAATGTCACAGAAAAAGATCATACAATCAATCAAGTTCATGTTCATACAAATTAGGTCATGGCGTAGGAGACGTCAGCAAACAAGAGAGGACCGAAGAGATGGTGCAGTTGGGAGATGTGTGCATGAGGACCAGCGTATCACTGTCTCTGATACCATGAGATCAAGCTGCTCACCGAGACTAATCGTGTGGTTTCTCTTGCTCCGTATGCCAATGGTGGCTGTGGACGTAGAAGCTGTGGCGGCTACTCCCCTTCTCAAGTTACCCGCCTTCTGTTCTGATTCCCCAATGCCACGGCCAGTATCCAGGGACACACACAGCTCAACAATGCTAGTGTCTGCAATGGAGTGGGCAGCAAATCAGGCTTTTATGTCCACAAGAGGGACAAAGACAAACTTGGGAGCCGGGTGCGGGAGGATAATTTTACCTCTCTGGGTAGTATTTGCCTTTAAACCGTCTGTTCTGAAAGCCAATGTAATTTCTTGCCCATCTGAGGGAGGGGGGCTGAAAAATGAAAAGCTAGGCATCAATGAGCTTGCAGGTGAGAACCTAATGTCATTGGGCTCACAGCTATTTTGAAAGGAGAAGCCAACTGCAGGAGGGGGAGGAGTGGCGCCATTATAAAAGGTGGAGAATGATGATCGACAAGTGAATGTAGGTGAAGAAGGATCAGGCTGAATTGGTGAAGCAAAACCAAAGCTAACATCACGGCTTGTGGACACATGAAAGGCTGAGAAGGAACATGATCCTGAGGTTTGTTGACGTCCAGAATTAATTGTTACAATGCCATGCCCATATGAGCTTTGTGGTTGACGATCACAATCCTTAATCCAGGGATGTTCTGCGAAAGAAAATTAAGGCATTTCACCAAATTGCAAATGCAATCTTAAGAAAAATGACTCTTGATCCATGTGAGAATAAAAGAATCTTCAAATTCAGCATATGGCCATTTTATATATACTTTAATAATGAAATTAGTTAGAATGAAATAATAATTCTTAACCTCTATCTCTTTTATCTTTCTACAAGAATTATATAATTTACAATCAAATAAGATATTTGAAAACTGTAGTAGATTAATGAATTAGTTAAGACTGAATATTGTAAATCTTAATCTTTATCTATAATGCTATTATAAGATAGCCTATTTAATTGGCTACCTCTCAATCTTTATAGCTGACTACTCCAAACTAATTAAATATCAAAATGATCAAATTTCAATGACAGATGAGGATATTAACACGTCCTTTGCACGTGCCCAAAAATCTAGTACTTAAATAATGAAATAAACAACAACACGGTGACCATGCAAGATAAATGGAAGAAGTTTCTGCAATATGCCTAAAGGATACACAATAGTGAAGCCAAAATCTCCAAGAGAAAAATACAGCATTCTGCCATGATGCACTTAAGCATTTCAGTGTTAATAAAAATTTAGTCATTTTACTTTATTTGAAGGAAACACCTTTTTACTTTTTCCTATTTATTGGAAATGAATCACATATTTTAATTTTATGTGTTTTCCAACACTCTCCGCTTCGGATGTTCATAGTGTAATTGTGATGTTCATAGTCCCACATAAATAGCTTGAAAAGATTACATATAATCAAATGGCAAGTAAATGTATTATATACACATAAAACTTCACGATCATAAATCCATTTGTAATACTGGAAGGTCTCGGGTTATTTTTCTGGTTGCTGTTATAAACTTGAATGGTTATTCACAGGGTAGGGTTACTTTAAATCCACAATTCCATGAATTACTTTAAATTCATAAAGGAAGTTTGTATCATCATCAACAAAGAGCACTGCTCAATACTCAGGGATGTTTGATTAAGTATATCTTGGCATGTTTGATTAAAAATTCATGGTTTTCTTAATCTGATCCTCCTAGCCTGCCAAATCCCAGAAAATTTGGCTACAAAGTGAGTACGGGTACATCACAGGAAAGTACATATATAATTTTGAACCCATCATCATAAGTGACTGAAACTTTGGGAAGCCTATGCGATTCGATCTTTAAAAAACCAGTTCCAGACCTACATTGCTGTTACAAACAGATGTAACAATCCAAAACGTTATGTACTAGAGAAATAAATACAGAAAAGAACTTTACCTAAAACTTGCTTGGCAGTTAACCTTTGTGCCGGATCCCTACATAGCATCCCAGCAATCAATTCCTTTGCAGAGTCAGACACACTATCCCATGTGTCAGAAGGGAATCGGAGTTCTGCACACCTCACAGATTCGAAAATTCTTGACTTGGTTTTCCCCCAAATGGAGGCATACCGCTTAGAAGAATGTATAGAATAACACCGGCACTCCACACATCCGCAGCTTCATTGTACCCACCGGCCAATACCTCCGGTGCTATGTAGAAAGGACTCCCAACAGTACCATACAAGCCTCTGCCCTGTATTCCACATAACAAAACACATAACTGATTAAGGAATTAGGCTTGGTACTGCATTACTATTACTAGAACCATCCTACTGTTTCAATTACTGAGCACAACAAAAATGATGGGGGCTTATATAATTATTAATACAGGATATTTATGCGCATAAGCTTATATTTAGACTCTCGTAGCCCCCAAAACTCAAGCTCAATCAGACATTTATCTAATTCAACTCTTATTTTCAGTTTTCTACATGGCTGCATAAACAAGAGAAATCCTAACCAAGTGATTTTTGGCACTTTGGCATTTTAGATGCAGCAGTCTAGTAGATCATGCAAGCAGAATTTAGTTCAGTCAGTATACGATATTGTAGGAACATAGTAAAATTTTGATGAGCATAAGAAAATGATTTTGTGGGCGCATACAAATTGTGATTACACATATCTTTAAGTGCACAGAAACTATAATTCAGTGGATCCGGATGCTTCTAATCCATCGAAATTAAATACCCAACCTAACATTTATCATGCTAAGTGGAACCTTTCATAGATCATTAGCTTTCCGATGCATAGACAAGAAACCTTCTAAGCATTTGATAGCCGGTCGGCATTTTCAATATTACTATATTACAGTTCAGATTGTAGATTTATCCTCATAAGCATTTGATCATGGGTTTTTATGCATTTTAGATGTTGCAATGTAGATAATAGAAACTGATTTAACTATGAATGTCTACTCTCTTAATTCTATCTATTGCCCGTTGTCAAGCGGATGTCTACTCTTCTAGTCTTAAATTGGTGGAAAACTAGTATCTCATTTACAGTCAGCTAGATTCCTATATATGAACTATAGTCAGCTCTAAAGGAACATCAATCAGAACATAATTAAACAAAACAAAATTCTCAAGCTAAATGACATATCAAGTCTTTTGGGCATCAAATTATACATAACTAAGATCAAATTCTGACTGCAAAATTACCCTAAGGGGGGGGGGGGGGGGGGGGGAATCTGACTGCAAAGTACCTGGCTGGATATAAGTAGCCAGCCCAAAATCCGCCAGCTTGATCGGCGACGAGCTCGATCTCGTCGCCAGCAAAACATTCTCCGGCTTGAGATCCCTATGCACAATCCCATTCTCATGACAATACACCACCACCTCCATCAGCTGCCTAAACAACCACCCCCCATCTCTCTCCGAGAACCTCCCACACTTTTCAATCCTATGGAAAAGCTCGCCGCCGGCGCAGAGCTCCATCACGAGATGCACGAATCCCTCCTCCTCATAAACCGCCTTCAAGTCCACCACATTTGGGTGGCCCGAGAGCTTGGCCATCACCTCAATCTCCAGCTTCACGCTCTTCAAATCGTCGGCCGAGACCAACCGATCCTTGGCTATCGATTTGCACGCCAGCTTCTCACCGGTGACCAAATCCAAGCAGGACCGGATCACCCCGAACTGGCCCCACCCGAGCTCCTCGCCGAGAACGTACCTGTCCTGCAAATACGAGAAGTTGGGGGTCTCCAAGATCGGATCTTTGAGGTTCGGGACCTTGTAGCAATTGCAGGGGGGGTTTGGGGCCAGACCCATGTTGGGTTTTGCTGAGAATTTTGGTGGGCAGGGTCGATCAGGGCGTCATTGAGGGTGAAATTTGGGGGAGACCAGTGATGGGTTTTGCTGAAAATTTGATCAGAAACGCATTGAGAAACCCTAAAAGGCAAAATTTTTGAGGGGTAGGCGGTCAGCGCTGGAGAAAGTTGCGGTGGAGGAGAGAAAGAAAGAACTGCTTTTGACGTTGAGGACTTGAGAGAGAAGAGAGAGAGAGAGAGAGGGAGAATACAGAGAGCGGAAGAATTATTGTTATTGGTTTGAGTGGTGACTCTTTATTGGTGTATTAATTTATCGATCTAGTGCTCTTAGGAAGATTATAATTTAAGGAGGCGCCTTGAAACTCTAACCTATTTCTGTTTTTATACGATTTGAACGCATATTATCATTTTCATTTTTTAGATATACATAAATAAAAAAAATGAAGTAATTTAAAGTTAGTTTACTCATTAATCTAATCGTTCTTTTTTGTTCTACTGTTAAAAATTCATTAATATTTGAAGTCAAAAAAATAAAATAAATAAACTGTAATTCACATGATTTTTTATATGTGCGCATCTTAAAACATGAAGATGATAATGTGCGATCAGATCGCGAAAAAAAATAGAATATTAGAATTTTAAGCTGCCTCTTTAGATTACACTCTAAGGAGACTTACTGGAACATTTTCCTCATTTGTATACACATACAACTCTATATATATATATTATATATATATATATATATATATGGGGTTACTGTACCTTAGCCGGCAGGCTGAGAGAGTTTCTCAGTCGGCAGGACGTGGCAACACCATAACTACATACCTTTCATACTTTTTGGCGGACAAAAAGATGAAAAATCCCGCCTAATTTAATGTCAGTCACCTCAACAATGTATCTTCCGAAAATACCCTCTGTCACATCTTTTTACCTTATGTAAAAAGTTGCCTTTCAAAAAAAAATTTCAGCTCTAAAATTTCACCCGATCATTCTGATCCAACTTGTTCTTTTATTTCACAAATTTGATCCGTTTTTTAAAAATATATTTGCAACACATGGCGCCTAAGAAATCATCCGTCGAAAAAGGTAATAGAAAAACGATATTTTTCAAAAAATTTTAGGGTTGTGTATTTTAATTGTTTCAAATTTTTTCCAGATTTATTTAAGTTTAAGTCTTTTTTTTTAAAATCTTTTTCATACACTATATGTCGACCTCGGTCGCAGTTGTTAAAATTTTATTTTCAGATCTGTGCGTCTCAGAATTTTTTTTTTTTTGGACTTTTCCTTTTAGACGAATGCGACGATGGTCGCAGTATATGAAACTTCCTTTTTTTTTAACATACTGACGACATGGGGTCGCGGTTGTTTCAATATTTATGTAGTGTTTTGTGACCATGGTCGCACTGTATTAACGTCATTTGTTACATTATTCCTGGGTCGCAGTTGTTTATTTTTGCACTGTAGTCTTATGCGACCTTCGTCGCCGTGTCTACCCTGATCGCATATGTTTATGTTTGCATTGTAGATGACTGCGACCTTGGTCGCAGTGTAATCTTATGCGACCTTGGTCGCAGTTGTCGACCATGATCGCAGTTGTTTGTGTTTGCACTTTAGAGAACTGCAACCTTGCTCGCAGTTGTCGACCATGGTCGCAGTCGTTTGTGTTTGCACTGTAGATGACTGCGACCTTGGTCGCAGTGTCTACCCGGGTCGCAGTAGATTATGTTTGCACTGTAGATGACTGCGACCTTGCTCGCAGTTTATTAAAAATAATATGCTTTTTACTCCCTTATAATTTTTAAATAATCATTGATCTAAACTTTTTTATTTTTCTACGTCTATAGGTAAACAACAGATGAAGGTTCGTCCTCTGAGATCAAGCCTAAAACCTATGTGCGAGTTCATCAAGAAATTTAAAAAGTACATTCAGGCAGATTTCGTAGAGACGATCAAGAATACCCCATTTGGCCCAATCTTCATGGCCTTCTACAATGAGAAATTTGGGGGTGAAAAGGCTCTAAAATTAAACGTTGCGGTACTAAGGATTTTAGACCAGTATGATAGGGATACAAGGACCTTTAGAATTGGGGGCAACAAATTGAGTTAACAGTGGAGAATGTTGCTCTCACTTTTGGTCTACCTATCATTGGGGCAGATTTTGTAATGAATAAGACATGTACGATGAAAGACAGAGGGGTTATAAATCATTATTTACCCAATATAAAGAAGATCACAAAAGTATCTATTGAAGAGGCTTTGGATGATCTTCTGGTCAAGAAAAGGAGGAGGGGTGAATTAGATGTGACACAGGATGAACAGGTTGAGCAGCAAGTGACTTTAAATGAAATTGTAAGAGACATACAAAGACTTGCAGCTCAAGACTTTACCACAATAATCATCCTATACATGTCGGCCACTCTTTTCTTCTCTGACAGTAAATGCATGGTGTCGTGGTATATTGTGGAACAGATTGCCAATATGCAACTGATGAGGACAATATGCTGGGCTAAAGCTGTTTGATTGGTGACCCGGGCACACTTAGAAGCATTTTTTGGGCTGATGGAAGAGCTATTCCTCGTATCTGAGGTTCTGTGAAGTGATCGTTTTTGACACAACATACAGAACTAATCACTTGAGCTTGTCATTTGCTCCATTCACTGGAGTAAATCATCACCAGCAGTCAATTTTATTGGGCTGTGCATTGCTTGTGATGAGCAGAGGGATACGTTTGTTTGGCTATTCCAAAAATGGCTCAAGTGCATGCATGGAGTGAACCGAACCTGATTATTACTGATCAGGATGCGCAGATTGGTGACGCCATCAAGATTGTTTCCCAAAAAATGCTTCTAAGTGTGCCCGCTTTATCGACTTCACTTGAAAAGAAGAATTCTGGATCGGTCTCGGTTTTCTCTTGAAAATATTTGATAATGCAATAAACTCATGGCCGCAGTTATTTCTACGTTGACGAGTAAAATCAATAACTTGTTGAGGGCTCACTTCTTCACAGCCTTCTCCCTGGCTCATTGCATTCACAACGCGGGAAATATTTGAAGGCCGCATTCCCACATCAACCAGATTGCTCATAATGCTTCTGCTAATCTTTGAACGATGAGTCTGGTGAGAGTAATGGTGATGTACCTTATCCGGGCTTGACAATTCATGTGAATGAGTATCAACAAATTTTGTGATAACCCAATATCTTCTGTCAAAAGAAAACAAAGACGGACATGCATCTCAGCAGGACAAGCTACTCTAGCGTCAATTCGACGATGCACTGTAAGCCCTCTTGTCTTTTGTCGCACAACTTCTTCACACCTTCCTTGTTGCAGCAAAATTTTCTGCAAATAATCTCATAAGGAGGCTTCCGTGACTTATCTGTACCTTTCTTCTCACGCTAAAACCTCTATTCCTTGCAAAAGAATTGTAGAAAATGTATGCTTTTATATCCGACAGGAACTGTTTCCCTATAAACTTATCTGAGCTTCCAGACATTTCTCCATGTGCATTCATATCCTACAAAAAACAATTACACGAATTACATAAATATAAATATTTTTAGATATCACACGTCTAAAATATAAGTTATATAACTGCGACCAAGGTCGCATAAGATATGAAATCTATATTACTTCTTATTAAATACTGCGACCAAAGTCACAGTTATCCGTATGAGAAGAAATCTATATTACTTCTTATTAAATACTGCGACCAAAGTCGCAGTTATCCGTATGAGAAGAAATCTATATTATATCTTACTAAAGATTGCGACCAAAGTCGCAGTTATCCGTATGAGAAGAAAATCTATATTACTTCTTACTAAAGACTGCGACCTAAGTCGCAGTTATCCGTATGAGAAGAAATCTATATTACTTCTTACTAAAGACTGCGACCTAAGACGCATACCAAAAAAAAAAGATTTCACAGCCGGACATTATTTTCAAATAAGATTGCGACCGAATATTAAAACGGTCACATTTCTTAAACTTTAAAATATGTGTTATAGGTCGCAGTACCACATAGACTAAAGAGAAAAATTCAATATTTAAGAAATTGTTTTTAAAAAATTGAAACAATTAAAACCTGTTGATCGGCATGCAAAGATGTCAACCCTTCAAGATTTTCAATATTCTGAGAGAAAGTAGAACCAGATGCAATAACTTCCAAATTTAGATCGCCAGTAGACTGCTCAGACGTCGACATTAAATATTTTGGAGAAAAAATTGATCTGAAAAGATTTTATATTTTCAGAAAAAAGTTTATCGCAGGCTGAAAAGGAGAACCTAGATCTGACAAAGAGAGATAAGAAAATAGGGGAAAAATAATTTATAAATAATAACCTAAATCCTATAAAGAGCGGCAAAAAAAAGGGAGAAAAATAATAATAAACAATAACCTAAGTCTAACAACGTGCGATCCAAAAATTGCCTTTTGGGCAAATAATAATAAACAATAACGAAAGTTACCGAAATAGTAGCTTTTCATAAGGGGTATTTGGTAATTTAATTTCTTCCTAATAGCGGGCCGCAAGTTAGTGGGGTGACAAAATTGAGCCACGTCACCGCAGGCTGAGAGAGTTCTCTCAGCCGCAGGCTGATATACATTTTATATATAGAGAGAGAGAGAGAGAGAGAAAAATGTATATCAGCCTGCGGCTGAGAGAACTCTCTCAGCCTGCGGTGACGTGGCTCAATTTTGTCACCCCACTAACTTGCGGCCCGCTATTAGGAAGAAGTTAAATTACCAAATACCCCTTATGAAAAGCTACTTTTTCAGTAAAAGACAGTGAATGCTGCTTCTTTAAATTTTTTTTATCTGATTTGATATTTAATGATTTTTAATATAGTCGCAGTACTTATGAGAACTGCTACCACGGTCGCAGTCTTTTCTAAGGACTGCTACCAAGGTCGCAGTCTTTTTCTGAGGACTGCTACCAAGGTCGCAGTGTTTTTATGAGAACTGCTACCACGGTCGCAGTCTTTTCTAAGGACTGCTACCAAGGTCGCAGTCTTTTTCTGAGGACTGCTACCAAGGTCGCAGTCTTTTTCTGAGAACTGCTATCATGGTCGCAGTGTTTTTATGAGAACTGCTACCACGGTCGCAGTCTTTTCTAAGGACTGCTACCATGGTCGCAGTCTTTTTCTGAGGACTGCTACCAAGGTCGCAGTCTTTTTCTGAGGACTGCTACCAAGGTCTGCTACCACAGTCTTTTCTAAGGACTGCTACCATGGTCGCAGTCTTTTTCTGAGGACTGCTACCAAGGTCGCAGTCTTTTTCTGAGGACTGCTACCAAGGTCTGCTATCAAGGTCGTAGTCTTTTTCTGAGGACTGCTACCAAGGTCGGTAAAAAGTTGTGAGGGAGGGTATTTTTGGAAATTACAATGTTGAGGTGACTGGCATTAAATTGGCGGGATTTTACAGGATTTTGCCCGCCAAAATTATTACAGATGTGGGGCGGTGATGTTGCCACGCCCGCAGGCTGAGAAAACTCTCTCAGCCCGTGGGCTGAGGTACAGTAAGCCCATATATATATATATATATATATATATATATATATATATATATATATATATATATATATATATATATATATATATATATATATATATATATAGGGGGGGTATGTACCTCAACCACCAGCTGAGACTCTCTCAGCTGGCGCAACGCGGTTAAATTTTAACAAAGATTTTGGGTGCTGGTACCTTGGTCGCAGTTTTATATGAGAATTGTGATTAAGTCACAGTGTTTTTATGAGAACTGTTGTCATGGTCGCAGTTTTTTTTAAGGACTGCGATCAAGATCGCAGTCTTTTTTGAAGACTGCAACCATGGTCGCAGTCCAAATTACACTGAAAATATATGATTTTTTAGGACTGCGACCATCTTACAGTGCACTGCGACCACGTTACAGTAAGTTTGCGATCATTTTGAAGTGACAGCTGAGAGAGTCTCTCTCAGCTGGCGACTGGGTTCATTTTTCTCATATGTGTGTGTGTAGAGTGACATTGTAAAGAATTTTCTATAATAATGTAGATAGAGTGGCATTGTAAAAAATTCTCTATAATAACGGTCTCAAATTCTAACATCACGATTTTTTTTCATGATCTGACCGCACATTATCATTTTCATGTTTTAAGTTGTACGTATATAAAAAATCACATAATTTGAAGTTAGTTTACTCCATTTTTCTTTAGTTCAAACATTAACGATTTTTGAACAGTAGAACAAAATGGAACAATTAGATCAACAAATAAATAAACTCAAAATTACTTAATTTTTTATATGTGTATATTTTAGAGCATGAAGATGATAATATGCGATTGAATCGTTAAAAAAACATAGAATATTAGAATTTAAGACCGTCCCCTTAGAAAAATTCTTTAGAGTGTCATACTCCTCACATGTTTCTCATGCACACGCAGTTGTGCCGTTCCTGGTGTCGCACACACTTGTGTCAATCCGGAAGTGACTTTTTATGTTGAGGACTTGAGAGACAAACAGATAGTAGAAGAATTATTGTTGTCATCATTGTTTTGAGTGGGACTCTTTATTGGTGTATTAATTGGTACAGGTACATATATTTTCTCTGTCTATTTTCAAATTTATGATTTTTTTTTTAATTAGGGGGGAGTTAGTGGGACTCAAATGTGACACCACCCTGGCACCCCCAAGCATGGTGTTTGTGATGGGACCCACACTGGTGGGGAATCTAGGGGGATGTTAGGGCAGCAAAAGGAAGGGGCTAGGGTTTGCTTTGCTCGGATCTTATCTAGATATTTCATTGCTAGATGAAAAGGATCAAAAATATTTGGCCAAGCACATGAATTGAAGAGGGTAGCAACGGGAGATTTTGTTTTTCCCCCTTTTTAGAGAACTGAAGGATGGATTGAATTTAGTGCAATTCTTGTATTTGGAATTGCATCAAAATACATCTTTAAACAGGAGCGGCTCAACCTCTAAGGCGAATGAGGCAGTGACGTAGGGCCCTCAAATATAATGGGGCCTCCAAAATTATAGTGTAAATTAATATTTAACTAAAATAAGAAATATAAAATATAGAAAATGTCTTTTGTTCGTTCAACTGGGCGTGCCGGAGTGGTTGTCGAACATGACTAGAAATTGTGTGAGCTTTGCCTGCGTGAGTTCGAATCTTGTCAGCATGAGTCTCTTTCACTTTCCCAAGTTAATATCCTTCACTCTCTATAACTATTTAATTATAATTAAAGAGGAGTCTCTTTCACTTTCTCAGCTGTCTTTTCCACTCTCCCTAACTATTTAATTATAATTAGAGAATTTTTCAAAATTAAAACTCTCTCTTTGTGCAGCCTTACCCTTCACCGCCTCCGTCGCCCAGACCTCAGACTGACGACAGGGCCTGCAACTGCTCTATAAAAAAATTATGTTAGGAAAACTTGAATACAAAAACTTGATTAATAATTTTGCATCTCAAAAAACTAGAATTATTTTTTAATAAAATATTGATTAAATAAAATATTAGTTAATATTAATTACTTTTTTTAAAGTATATTTTAAAAGGGCCCATTTGAAATTTTCGTCTAAGGTCTCCCTAAAAATTGAGCCGCTCCTGTCTTTAAAAAGGTTGTATTGCTAAGAAAAGAAACAAGTGCAGCAAATGGCGAGATATCTAGATATATTTTTCTTTACATCAAGATTTTTTTATGAATGTCAAGACAAATATCGAAGAATATATTTAAGACTTCATTTTTTAGTTATATATTCAAAATCAAACATATTTAATTTTGCTTTCATAACGTTTGTTCGTGGAGGATACCTTGGACTCCCCATAGAAATTATAAATTAAAATAGTTTATGAATTTCTTGTTACCTTAATTCTTTGTTATATGTGGGAGCCCTTTTAAATATAGAATTAAACGAACTTTAGATATAACTTGTTCTTAGCCAAAAAGTTGAGCAAGGTATGAACGCAAGATATCATGATTTTTAGTTAATATTTAAAATATTCTCTATTTTCATGTGTATTTAGATATTTTTTGGCTCTCTAATAAAATATACCAAAATTCGATTTATGACAAGCGAAAGATCTAAATCCACAAATTTATAAGACATTACAGAGTAAAGGAACAACATCAGATCAGTGTAGACTTTGTGCTGGTGTCTTCTGATGTTTGAATGACTTAGATATGCAATAAAAAAGTCATTATATAATGTAATTCAAATTGTTTCTTTTTGGTATTTTATAAGATATCTTACATATAGGTATTCGGAAAAAAACTAATGTCTTAAATAATATTTTTGTCTGTTTTCTAAAATATATAATTATGAAAAACCGATCGCCCAATAAATGTGAATTGGGTGTCCAAAACATAGAATAGAGTTTTACTACATTCTCAAGAGTTATCCATATTTAAAATGTCTACACTGCATTGTTATTATTTGATGGAAATGTATTGCAGGAAGTCTAAATTCAAATCCTGCTCTTAGAGCATCTCCAACTGATCTTCAAATTTTCAAAGTAGAGATAGAATCATATCTAATCGCTCTTCAAATCTATATCTTCGCCTCTATGTTTAGAGACTCATTTCCTTGTCTCTATATTTACAGATGCCATGAACGCATCTCTAAAACACGGGAAAGGATGTTGCCACCCCCAACAAATGAGAAAGGAACTCAAAAAATATTTATAAGTGTGTCATTATTACCCCAACAAATGAGAAAGGAACTCAAAAAATATTTATAAGTGTGCCATTATTTTTTTTTTAAATTTACTCTTGGTGAAATATTGAAAATGCCTTTCTTGTTCTCTTTTCTTCATCCTCCTTCCTCCAATCTCCCTCCTTCTTCTCCGGCGATCCCTCTCTTCAGATCTCTCCTGGCCTCCCCCTCCTCCCACGAATTAGAGAACCGACGAACCCCCCCGGATCTTCCTGGCCTCCCCCGAACTGGCGAACCCCTTCCCCCGATCTCCCCGAACTGGCGAACCACCTGCCTCCTCCTCTCATCCTCCTCCCCGATCTCCCCCTCCCCCTCCGACCAAACAGCCTGGGGGGAGGGGGATCAGGGGGAAGAGGGAGGAGAGGGGAGATCCGGGGGGAGGGTTCGCTGGTGAGAGGGGGAGGGTTCGTGACGAAAGGAGAGGAGAGGGGGTTTGCCCGCGAGAGGGGAGGGGGAGGAGAAAAAGAAAAGGACATTTTGATCATTTTGGGGGTCCTTTATCAAATTGGGCAGTGCCTTGATCATGGGGTGCCTTTCTCATTTTCGGGGGTGGCAATATGCGTTCCCCAAAACACTATTTCATTTCTTAAATACCCAAAGAACCCCTTATCTTGTTCACCTCTCGTTTTTTTGACATTCATATCTCAAAGATTGTGTTAATGTCCACTTTACCCTTCAACCTATGTACATGTTTCTTATGTTTGACATTTATGTCTCAAATAATAAAGTTTGGTTTATAAATAAAAGAAAAATATTTTAAAAATAAGATAAATTTACTTTAACATATTTTTTAGATTTTTTATTATCAATATTTTTCCATCACCCTATTTAAATATTTCAATAGTGAACATTAATTTGAAAATCACAACATTCGTCAATGGAATTTTTTTAAAAATTTTGTAAGTTTGAATTTTAATTTTAGAATTTTTTTTTTTTTGCAATATGACAATTTATTTGGAGTAATTCAGACACAAATGTCAAAATTTTCACAAATAATAGAAGGAGATGTATATAATAGACATTTAAAAAAAAAATAGGACATATACATACCAAGAGGGTAAGAATTGAAGAAGACAAAAAGTTAAAATTAAAAAATATAAAAGAGTTTTATGTTCAAAAAAAATCCAAAGATTTCTTCTTTTTCTTCTTTTTTTTTTTTTTTTTTTTTTTTTTGGATTGAAGTTGGCAAATCTCTATACCACCTCTGTCTCTATTTTTAAGGAGATGCTCTTACCACCCAAAAAGAAAAGAAAAAGAAAAAGGAAAAGATATGGAATTGCTATTTTGCAAGTCAACTCATGTCCCATATGAACATGATCCATCATGATCATGTGACAGGAATGTTGATGAGCCACGCCTTGTGGGTGTGGGTGTGGGTGTGATATTGAGTGCGTGTTGGCCTTCTTACTTCCTCGGTGAGTTGAGAGAATGGAAGCGGACGTGAGGGGGGGCTTAATTGTATTGGAATAAACAAACAAAAACAAATAAAAAAGTAGCTGAGAGACTACTTGTGGGCGAAGTTTCTTGCTGTTGCTGTTGCTGTTGCTGTTGCTGTTGGGGGGAGAAATTGCGGCGTTTATAGGTTGCCTGCTCTGTTGTGTCCAGCTGAGCATTACCGGCCAACAAGAAACAAGAAAATATCGTGCCCTGTGACGGGATCCGAATCTTGTTGTGGGCCCTCAACCGGGTCGGGTCGGGACTGGTTAAGATCCGGCCCGCATGCTCCGCCGGAGTCAAAATGTCAAATTTCTAGAGAATCTAGAGGTCAGACTCTAGACCCAGGTGAGGTGTTGTCGGGTGGCTCTGGATTCAGGAGTTAGGTCTTGACAAAATCAAATGTAGACTCGTTCATCAAAACGTTGGAGTGAATTTTAGTTCCTTTTTTAGTTTTTTTTTTTTTTTTTCCGCCCCTTCCAAGGGTTAGCTTCGATAAATAAAATAATTCTCTTGATATGTTGACTTTTTTTTCTTTTATCTAAGAAAGATGGAAGTCAAACGTATGTCAATAGAATTAATAAATTTTCTTCAAGAAATAGGATTGTACATTAATTATAAGCTATCCCATGTGCATGGATCGTAACAAGCCTTTGATTTCCTTTAATTGTGAATTTGGGTGGTCCCTTAGCTGCTTTCTGAGTGACATTCACTCTCATCAAATTTTGAGTTTATTATGTAAGGGTCTGTTTGGTTATCGTAACTGGCCGTAATTCGTAATTGTAATTGGTAAAGTCTTTTACAATTGTAAATGAGTTAAATTTTACGGTGTTTAGTTTGTAATATAAAATTGTAAAGTGGGAAAGTGTATTATACTTTACGGTGTTTGGTTATCGTAATGTATAAGTCGTAAGTGAAAAAGTTGACCACAAAATTAACTATTTGGTGATTTTAAAAGTTTTAATACTGTAAATAAATATTAAAAAAGTTAAGTATTAAAATTTTTTAATATTAATATAAAAAAATATTACAAATTTGTATGACCACAAAATTAACTGTAACTGGGCTGTAAGTGAGTGGTAACTGGGTTGCAAGTGAGTGTTAGTTGAGTTACGTAAGTCTTTTACGAATTACGGTCCAAACAAACGCCGTAGTTGTAACTGGGTAGTAAGTCATTTACGAATTACTGAGTTTTACGCGAAACAAACGGCCCCTAAGTAAGTGCTGGTTTTATAAAATGTTTGATGCAACACCTCTGATGCTATAAGGTCGGGGGCGGATGTTTCCACCCCCAAAAATTGATGAAGGCACCCTAGGATTAAGGCAACCCCAAATGTGATAAAGGCAAAAAAAAAAAGCCAAAATACTCTCTTCTTTTTCTCCTCCCCCTTTCCCTCCCATTCCAGCGATCATCCCTCCGGTGAACCCCCTCCCCCTGGCCGCCTCCCTCCCTTCTCGGCGAACCCCGCTCCCGCTCCACTACGATCTCCCCCGCTCCCGCTCCCCCTCCCCCCATCCCTCAATATCCTCCCCCTGGCCTCCCCCACTCCCCCTCCCCTCACCCCTGGATCTCCTCCCCCCGATCCCCCTCCCCCATCTCCCCCTCCCTCCTCCCCTTCCCCTTCCGGTCGAACAGATGGGGGAGGGGTGGAGGGGTGGAGGGGAGCGGCGGAGGCCGGGGAGGGGGAGATCGGAGAGAAGGAAGAGGGGGAGCAGGGGAGGGAGAGGTCAGGGGAAGGGGGAGCAGGGGAGGTCGGGGAGGGGGAGGGAGAGGAGTAGGGAGAGCTCCGGGGAGTAGGAGTCGCCGGAGAAGAAGGAGGAAAGAGGTTGGAGGAAAGAGAAAGAAGGGAGGAAGGAAGAAGAAAAAAAGGGACATTTTGGGTTTTTTACCAAGGGTGAAATTATCAAAAAAAAATAATGGCACACTTGTAATAACTTGTGGGGTGCCTTCATCATTTTTTGGGGTGGAAATATCTACTCCCTATAAGGTCTTATTTGGTAGCAAGAGTTGCTCAAAAATAGAACTAAATCTTGTTAATTTTAGTCAAACAATTAAAAATTGGTAAGAGTTAACAAGGTCATGCTGAAAATAGATTTAACTCAAGACCATCTTCAAAGCCACCTTAAAATCCATCAAATTCTCAAAGTCAAGAATTGCTCTCTCTCTCTCTCTCTCTCTCTCTCTCTCTCTCTCTCTCTGAGTGCCTAATTCTAGCTAAATCCAATTCCAATCAAATAATTAAAAAAAGCAAATTCGTTGTTTTTATTTATTTCTCTTCTTCCAAGAGTGTTTTCTACTATTTACTCCCCCCCAAAAAAAAAAAACCTTTTTGGTACCATTTTTATGGTGGTACCATTTTTATGGGATCGTCCATGAGATAAGAAAGGTACTCCTCCATTTGGTTTCGAGTATTGATTCGAATACCAATACAAGCTATCTCAGGAAATGAGCCACTCTACCATTTCTCCTCCTAACCACGCACAAGGTCTAGAATCTGTAGAACCCTTGAGATTGCTTAACTTGTATTAGTCTCTCTCATGGACAGCCTTATAACAACCGGTCTGATAAGCTCCAAGATTTTTTTAGAAGAAACCGTGAGGACAAGGAGACCCACCGGCATAGGGGTGTCAAGTGGGTCGGGCCGGCCCAGCAACCCGCACGGGCACAGCCCGGGTTGGTCGGCCCGACCCGACCCAACCCAGGTGGTACCCGGGCCAGACCCGGCCGGGTCCGGCTCCCCCCGAGCCAGACCCGGTCCGCTTATGGCGGCCCACAACCAGGGCGGGCCGTGCCAGGCCCGTGCTCGGGCCTGGCACGTGCCGCCCGGGCTGACCCGCTGTAATATCCCTAATCTAAACTACTGTATTTTTAATTTCCTGAAGTATTTATTTTAATTTACAAATTATTTTATCAACTGAATCTATTATTTTCTTTCTTGTGATTATTATTAATATTATTAGTGTTGCTATTGTTACTGTTAATTATTATTATTACTATCTTGTAATGTTATTGGTATTATTAATGTTATTATTTTGGTTAAGTAATGTTACTACTAATGTTGGATTATTATTTTGTAGAGGTGTATTCCTCATCCCTTGATTTCTATTCATGTCTTACTCCTTGATCCTACCCATACCCATTGGAGTCCAAGCCCATACCCATTAGTGATCCTACACCCATTAGTCTATTCCTTGATCCATTACCCAAATTCAAACCAAGACCCAACACTTAACCTAATTGGATCCTAATCTAGTACCCTCAAACCCAACACCCATTATCTTATTGGACTCAAGCCTCAACCCGTTAGCATAACCGCTACCCACAAACCCAATAACCCATTCCTAAATAATCTCCCAAATCCTAACTACAAGATCAGATCCTAATCTAATCTAATCCCCCCTAAATCTCTACCAAATCCTATTGCTAACCTAGCCCTAACTCTAATCTAACTTCTCTCCCCTCACAGCCGTACTTCCCTCTCCTCCTCTCTCTCCATGGCCGGTCACACCTCCCCTTGTTGGCCGGATCTTCTCCCCCTCCGGCCATGGCAGCAGCAGCGAGCCATGTCCAGTCGCAGCAGCACCTCGCCCGGCCTCCTGCAGCCGAAACCCCCAGGCTAGATCTGCACCAGCAGACCAGCCCGGAGATCCAGCAGCACCTTCTCCATTCCTCCGCGCAGCAGCCCCTCTCCAGATCCAGTAGCAGGACAGCAACACGGCCTCTCCTCCACCAGCAGGCCGCGCAACAGCACTCGGCAGCCCATCTTTCACCAGCAGGCCGAGTTCTCCACCGTAACAGCAAATCTGGACAGCCATCAACAGACCAGCGCACAGGCAGCGAGCGAGCAGCGAGTTCTCCCGATCCATGCCAGCCCGTCGTCGGAGATCAGCACGGTGGCCTTCTCCAGTACCTTGGCTACCCTCCCATGCAGTCCGATAGTGAGGAACGACACCACAGCGACCACGGCAGCGACTCGGCCCTTGACGCGCACAGCAGCGAACGACACCCAATGTGAGTGTTTCTCTCTCTTCTCTCTTCATTCATTAATTAATTATGGATATGTTGTGTTTGTGATATAATTTGATGTGTTACAAGATTATGTGTGGAGATCCTTAAGTTTGGATGTGGATCGTCATCCCCTTCAGTTTACATGTTGAATGTTTAGAAATATGATATGCATACATGTCTATGATATTGGAACCCCATGTTTGTCCTATGAATATCTAGATTATTATTTAGACATTGCATGTTGGAGCACAAGTGTGCCTTCGAGAGAACATGGGAAGAAGAGTGGAGTATCTCAGAATTTAAGTGCCCAGGCAGAGGCTGATTAGTCGACTAATACCTGTTATTAGTCGACTAATAGCTCTGTTAGTCGACTAATATATCACCTCTAGTCGACTAACCCTCCTCCCAGGAAATTGTAGACTTTCTGTTTTCTGACTGTAAACCTCTGTTAGTCGACTTGACAACTTTTGTAGTCGACTAACAGTTAGTATAGTCGACTACCCTCTTAGCCCTAGTCGACTAATTGGAACTCCTGGAATTGTGTAACTCTCTGTTTCCATGATTAGTCGACTTGCCATCCTACCTAGTCGACTAATACCCTTTATAATCAACTTACCCTAACTTGTTAGTCGACTAACCCTTCCTAGTCGACTTGCAATTGACCCCTAGTCGACTAACCTCAGGCTGACTGCTGTGTTTAGTTTCCTTGATGGATTGTGGACTTCACCCGTGGGTATGTAATGACTATTGATGGAATGAACATGATTTCAAGAGACAGATATTAGTGGTAATGACTTGATCTAATAGATCTTATATGCATGTATTGGATATGTTGCCAAGTGTTGGGATCCGATGTTGATCCTAATAGAAATGTGAACTCTTGAGGATTTGAGAATCAGATTAGAATGATAGAGGGTGAGAACTAAACTATGATTATTGATATATGTTGGAACGACAGTTTATTGTGTTAGATTGCTTGACACGAATTGATATTTAATGATCATGTGACTATTGGAATTATGAGTTGGTGGTAATGACTCATATTATTAGAAGCTAGAGTTTCAAGATAAATCAACTGATTGGATTATAGAATATGGATGAGTTGTTAGTATTGACTTATAAGTGAACTATTTTAGATTGCAGTTCTTTGAGGATGTTTCCATTCCTTACTTGTGATCTTGGTGTCTGTTATATTAGTTGATCTTGAGGATACCAATAGACTGCTATTTATTGTTGTTACTCAGTGATAGGGATAGAATTGTTGTGAGAGTGAATTCATCGATATCGGTGATATTATATATTCAGAGTTTGATAGCTTTTCTGTTTGATCTCTGCTATTGGTGACTCGAGGATTAGAGTAGATTGACATGATGAGAGAACTGGTTATTGATTTATTAAACTGGTGTGTTACTGTACCGGATCACTTTGACATGGATTGATATTTGACGATCAGGATGACTATTGAGGTTAGGTTCATGATGACCATTGAGATCGGCTATTGTTATATGCAGTACAGGCATATGAGATATCGATCAGTTCCAGATGAGACTTGATATTGAGTATTATCTAGTTCTGTTGTTGTATAAATTCATGTTATTGAAAGTTACTGGGAAAATATTGTTGGACCGTAACACTTTCATTGTTCTATTGTTCTACCGTTTACACGGTATATTGTTCCCATTGTTATTATTACATTGATATTGTTACTGTTACTGTATCGTCCCAGTAATCGAAATGATATGGATATTGATTGTTATAAATAATAATATAAATTGACAACTTACACTGGGATTGGGAAAATTGATGGAGGAGACAGCGTCTGTATTTTGGGTGGACCTAGGATACAGGTTGCGCAGCCGAGATACGGTTCCACTGCAGGGTTCCGGGGGATGACTGACATCCCGTATTGTTCATATTGTCATTGTATTGACACATTGTTATTGTTATTGACTACCTAGCGGTAGGACCTGGTTCAGCGCCAGGTGATTGGGCCGTGGTTCCGGGTATGTACGGAACCCACCTAAAGCATGGACAATGTCTCTTCTACTAATTTCAATAACTTAGGACCCTGATTGACACATGTAGTAGGCGTAGTATGGGATGCGTCTATTACAGGTGGCAATTGGTGTTCGCTGACATAATAAATGTTAATAAATTATTTATAGCATATTGTGACTGACTATATCACCTGACTGTACATTTATATCACCACGATAGACATATGATTGTACTCATGATCAGATTACATACCAGACTAGTGACATGCTAGGTTACACACCATAACGTCAGTTGTTGTTACAGTTATGTTAATTGCCTTGTTCTACCTACATGTTGTTATTCAGTGTTTATCCTGTTATTTAGTGCTTTCAGTTATTTGTTATTACTTTATGCACATTGTTTCATGCACGAGCTGTTCCCTTTACACACACACTCACCACGATCGCGTTCTGACGATCCTGGATTTGTACGTCCAGATATTGGACGATTGTTTCTAATGTGCAGGAGCTCGATGAGACGGTACGCTTTGCGAGGAGCTTGGGTCCTCTCCCTTTTATTCTGGTATTCTTACCTCTTTTTATTCCTGTTCCTATATTTTTCTTGATTCATGCATATCAGATTCACTCTCTATTCCAGTGCTTTTCATATGCTATCATTGTGTTAGACTTTATATATATTATTGCAGTGATTATTGATTAATCTTGGTTAGATTTATAGCTTGTTCAGGTTACTTTAGGCTTAGCGTATATATGTGGGGTATTTTCCTCGCGTATATACGTCGCCGACTCTCGTCGCGACTCCGTTTTCGTGTATTTTGGGAAGCGGAGCATGACACCCGCCCCTCCGCCCCCCACGCCCCCGCCCTCTACCGCCCAGGTCTAAGAAATAAAATGTAAATTTTTTTGTAAATATTTAGGTTCGAACTCGTGACCACAACCCAACTAAACAAGCATAGTGACCACTATCCCACATAATTTTTGTGTCAAAAGAGGGAGACAAACATATTTAATAGTTATTAAAATATTTTTTTTAAAATTTATGGTCTGGCACGGCTCGGCCTGGGCCTGGGCCTGGCCAGGTCTGGGTCACCGGGCTCCTAGGCCAAACCCAGGTTCCACAAGCCTGGGCCGGGATGGGCCACCGCATTTTTACCAGGCGGGGCGGGCTCGGCCCGGCCCTCCTGCTGGCCCGCTGTGCCTGGCCCTACACCGGCGTTACATTAATAATTATTAATGAAACATCCCAAAGAAAGAAAGTTACAAATATGTAGAGCATACAAATTTGAGCCTTCAAGGAAAAAAAAAAAAAGAAAAAATACAGTCGAGATCTATTGAAGCTTCCAGCGTCATTTCCATTGCGCCGATGTGATCAGATACCACTAAGTCTAGTGTAGTCTGATCTGCAGCACTCCTCCGCTTTTGATTCTCCATCTTCTTGTTGGCCCAAAGGCCCATCACTCTAGTTTTGATGATGATTAACTCATGTATTTATAGGACTAATGATTTTGTGCTTATTTAGTTTCAGATATTTGATCAAGATCTTAGTAGGTGTTTGTAACACCCGGGTATTAAACTCTGGGTTAATATATTATCAATGGGATAAAAATATTTTTCATGAATTCTTATGATTTTTAACCTATTTGTTTCTGTGTTAAATAATTCTCAGTACTTCATTCGTGAAAATTCAGAATGGATATAAATTTTTATAAATCATACCAGATTAATGATATGAGAAAACATTAATATTTATGTTTATTTATACGCCGATATAAGTGTGTGTAACACTCGAATATTATAAATCTAGTTTATTCGGTATATTCTACTCTTTCGGATTATACTGATAAGGAGATCAGTAATCGGTATATTACCGGATATTCTTTTGATATTATTATAATTATTATGAATAAAGGAATACGAAAAAATATATGAGATGCACGGGTGTATATACTGTATGAAATACTCGTATTATGAATACCGGGTATTGGTATTTAATCCTAATTTTTAATTTTATTAAGAGATTGGAGAAATGAAGAAAGAAAGAAAATATAAATATAAATATAAAATAAGACTTGATTGATGGAGTATGGGAGATATGGAAAGTATGGGGAGTAGGTGGGGGGAGAGAGAGATAAAAATCTCTCTCTTCTCTCTCTCTCTCTCTCTCTCTCTCTCTCTCTCTCTTCCTCCCCTCTCATCCTCTCTTTCTCTCTCTGTGTGGTGTTGGCCGGCGGCGCCGGAGGCCGGCCAGGCAAGGCGGCCAACGTGGGGGGGGGGGGGGGGGGGAGCACCCGACCCCACCCATCTTTCTCTTTTTCTCCCTTCTCTCTCTATCTCTCTCTCTGTGGGGCCCTGCCGGCGGCGGACGCTGTGAGGAGCTGCAGCACTGCTGAGTGGTTGGGTTAAAAACCCAAACGGTTTTGGTTTCGGGTTCAACCCAAACCCGACCCGTTATGCAGCCAAAGCCGACCCTTTAAAGGTAAAATTTTATTTTAGCCCCTATGAGATTATAAATTATTTCGGGGCACTGAAAAATTACAAACAACCCCCCTAAAAATTTTCAGTTATTACGTATCTAACCTTTTATATTGATTTTGGTTTTCGAACGATATCTTGGCCATCCGATGTCGAATTCGAACGATTCTTGAGTCATTGTGATCGTAGAAATGAGAGCTACACATTTTGTATATCAGTATATGGTATTGGGTGTTCAAAATTTATCAGTATACCCGGTGAGTGGAAGTCCTAACTTAAGTCTGATTTTTCCCAATTTAGAAATATTGTTATTGAGAAATTATTGATAATATTGATTCATTAGAACTAAGAGATTACATCATTAAAAAGATGATTGTGACAGTTATTGTAAAAGTGAATTGGTGTTATGGAACCGAAATCCAAATAGGGTATCCAAATAATGAATCACAGATATGTTACGTATATGTGTGTGAGAACATTGATGTCAAGTTGTGTCTTGTCATTTATAATTCGTATATAGACATGACCATTAAGCGCCTGTAAATGTATTGGTATGGATGAACATGGACAAATGCCACATAAGTTATGTGTTGTAGAATTCTGAGCATTGTGTATATGTTACGAGTATTTACTAGAATTAAAAACCGAATAATTAAACGCTGGGCTTTGATGGAAATTGTTAAGTATAAATCTTTAGCTAATACCATGTATCCGTCTGTAATGAACATTGAAGTTACTTAACCTGAAAATCGTTAAGTGGGTAAAGTCTACCCCTGATTCCTTTAAACATTATATTGCATGTGTATTAACTAGTAAGATATTAATGGTGATTAGTTAAGTGAAGATTGATATTATATGCAAGTGATATCCAAATCATTACAAAATTTGTAGTTATGGATAATAATAATCGGACGGTGGTTGGTTAACACCGGTGTACCCGGTGAGTAGACTAAACAGTGACAACGGAAAATCGATTACAGATCATGAATATTTATTTATTATAAGAGATAATTAGAAATCAGCTAAGATAAAAGATCACTTAAGACCCATCAACTATGATTGAATAATTATAGAATCGGTTATGTTGATACTGGTATAAGCAGAATCCGAAGTTGATATTAGAATTGAACTAAGCAAATGAAATTAGAAATTATCTTTAACTCGATGTAACCGTGATATAGAAAACTCTGTTAAATGGGATATATGTAATTGATGCAGTATGATAGAAATAGCGTACTGAAGGTTTTGTTAAAATCGATAACTCGGGTGGGATTGAGACAAATTCGGATAATTAGTAACTGTGAGCGTGAACCGATGATGATGGAACTGATCAGAGTAATTGATAATGAACTGAATTAGAGCAACTGAATTCCTAACTCTGCCGGACAAGCTTGATAAATAAATTAAACATCAAAAGCTTATTGTTAAGCCAAGTACACGGGATACTCAAATATTATGTAGTATGTTGAATATTGATCTTGCGAATATTGTTTTCATATTTGTTGTGTTTCATGATATATATATATATATATATATATATATATATATATATATATATATATATATATATATATATATATATATATATATATATATATATATATATATATATATATATATATATATATATATATGCTCATAACGTGATTTTGTGTATCAACTAGCACACTTGAGGCAGCAAGGGTCAGCTGATGACCTACATATTTATATATATCGATTAAGTTGTTAATCTATAGCAACTCGAAGCATTTTGATGGATAAATAATTAAGATTCATCGAACCTGATGAGAGGTGAAAAAATAAAACCTTTGAACCAGAACTCGTAAGTAGATATTGTATTTTTTAGCGATTAAAGATTATTAATGAAAAACTACTGAATAAGATTAAGTCTGATGATTATCAGATAATGGGTGACCGATGATGGTGTATAAGTATCAAGTGAGTAATTAAACTGGTGAAAACCAGTTAGAATCAGTATTGAGTAAATCTGACAACTTAACATTAAGTATATCGATTATGATGGATAATTCGATATCAACAAAATAAATACCGATAGTATTGAACTAGTATTTTTGTATGCCTACTCTATACACCGGAGACTTTCGGGTATCCTTACAATTGATTTGACAGAACATCGAAATTCTCTATTAGGCTTGAAAGTCACATCTTCATAGTGACACCGATTATATCTAACCGATAAGAGCTAGATAATTACCTTAATAATTGAAAGTTTGTAATACGGACGAAAGATTGAGCGTCACGTCAATGTGATTAGAAATCCAGTGTTAGTAAGTGATATGCGTATAAGTATGTATGCATATGTTGTGCGGTTGAATTCACATATGAATGCAGAGGATGATTTGGCTAGTAATTAATAGAAATAAAAAAATCTGTGAATCATTAACTACATAACCAGTAATGGTGAAATTTAGGGTTAACCTGCGGCCGTACCAAATAAAAGTACTATAATCAGTCTTTGATTGAAATAAAGGATAATTATAATATCGAAAGTGTTAATAATTCATGTGATATCAGAATTGTCATTGTAACTATCATTTGTATCAGAAGTGATGAGAAACTTCTGAATTAAAACAAGTTGTAACCAATAGGCAGTCTACCTGAGGATAAAAGAGGCAATTGATGATGAATCTCGAATATTAACTAAACGATAAAAAGTGAATAAGTATTATGATTAGGAAAAGCGAATACTGGTACTTTGAATCAGAACTTGATCGGTTGAGATTGGGGATCATTAAGTTGAATACATTATGTGTGCGTTGGTACCTCTTAAATATGATAAGAATTCCTCGAAACTAACGAATTAAGAAATGAAATCGCATGAACTTGACTGTGTGACACGTCAGTATGTATGTGAATGCCTTTGTGATAAGAAATGTGCATAAGTATGTATTTGATGTCATGTATTATATTAGAGGAAGGGACCGGGTTTAACCGGAGGTGATCGAAGGGAGTATTCTTGTTATGTATTGTATTGGAGGAAGGGATCGAGTTTAACCAGAGGTGATCGAAGGGGAGTATTGCTGTTATTTATTGTATTAGAGGAAGGGACCGGGTTAACCGGAGGTGAACGAAAGAAAGTATTGTTGTTATCTATTGTTTCAGAGGAAAGAACCAGGTTGAACCAGAGGTGATCGAAGGGGAGCATTGATATTATTTGATTGAATGTATGTTTATGATATCTGAATTATGGATGTAAATAGGTATGGCACCTAGTATATGCATATGATTGTTTATGATATCCGAATTATGGATGTAAATAGGTATGACACATAGTATATGCATATGATTGTTTATGATATCCGGTATATGAATATGATTGTTTATGATATCCAAATTATGGATGTTAAAAGGTATGGCACCTAGTATATGCATATGATTGTTTATGATATCCGGTATATGGATATGATTGTTTATGATATCCAAATTATGGATGTTAATAGGTATGACACCTAGTATATACATATGATTGTTTATGATATCCGGTATATGGATATGATTGTTTATAATATCCGAATTAATGATGTTATTACGTATGACACCTAGTGTATGCATATAGTTGTCTATGACGGGTAAATAGATTGTTGTGACATCCAGCATATGAATGTGATTGCCTCGTATTTCTTCATGTATGAACACACAATTATAATTGGATACTACCATGAGTAGTGTGTGATGTCATATGTATATTAGGGTAAGTGCAATATTGAACTGTAACTAATCTAATGAGTACGATTAGGCTCTCCAAGAGTCGTGCTGTGATCATGACTATATATGAAATACGAACATGTTACAAACTGAAAACAGGAAAGATGATTATCAGAGACTAACGAGTAGGTCAAGTATCACAAAATCATTGATCTTGTATGTTAATAAAATATTGGTCACGTGTACCCAAAAGAATACATATAGAAAGTATTGAAAATGATTTTTGACATTGCTCAACTACATCATAATTGAAGTACAATAATATTATAATACAGACTCTATTTTGACTGATTTCACTCACTGAGTTGTTGAGCTCACCCCACCACAGATTGATGTTTTCAGGTCACGGCGAGGCGAAGGTCCGACTTAGAGCTGCAAGGATGTTCTCCTGAGATGACGTATGTACTTATTGTAGAATGTGATTCCTTTTGTAAAGTCTGATGTTATTAGTAACTGTGAGTTACATCTAGTGGTAGTAGATAGTGATACACTTTGATTAATGGAGATAAATATGGATAACCACAGATTGTACATTGAGTGAATAAGACAAATGGTTTTGTGTTAAAATATTATATCAGGGAAGCACTCTTATGTATATGTTAATTTGATGGACTTTGGGATGAACTATATAATGAAAATGAGATTAATAAGTAGGCTGATATTAGCCGAAATTAATTTATGAATATTGAGGTAATTAATACTGGGACTGTCACACCCCGCTTCCAAAAATACGCGGGAAAGGAGTCGCGACGAAGGTCGGCGACGCATATACGCAAGGAAAATACCTCACGTATACACGCTAAGCCTAAAGTAACCTGAACAAGCTATAAATCTGACCCAAAATCAATAATACGATCACTGCAATATACATATAAGACTACACATGATAACAGATGAATATCGGAAAGAAAATGGCAGCTGAATGCGGTAAAGGGAGAATCATGAAAGTAACAGGAATATAAGAAGGATGAGAATACCAGAATCAGAGAGAGACTCAAGCTCCTCGCAATATGTATAGTCTCATCGAACACCTGCACAACATAAACAAACCGTCCAATATCTGGACGTGCAAATCCAGGGTCGTCAGAACGCGACCTGCTGAGTGTGTGTGTAAAGGGAAAAGCTCGTGCAGATAAACAGTGCATACATAATAATAACAGATAACTGAAAGCACTAAATAACATGATAATCATTGAATAACAACATGTTGTAAAACAAGGCAACTAACATAACTGTAAACAACAACTGACGTTATGGTGTGTAACCTAGCATGTCACTAGTTGTTATACAATCCGGTCATGGTTATAGTTATATGTCTATCACAGTGATATAAATGTACAGTAAGGTGATTAATGTCAGGCACAATATATTAACAGTTCATTATCAGTTATTATGTCAGTGAACACCAATTGCCACCTGTAATAGACGCATCCCATACTACGCCTACTACATGTGTCAATCAGGGTCCTAAGTTATTGAAATTAGTGAAAGAGACTTTGTCCATTGTAACACCCCGCTCCCGGAATACGTACTTAGTTGCTTATTCAGATTTTTGATCGTATTTTTTTCGATTTACCTTCTGTACTTAATTTGTATTATGAATTATTTATATGATTGTTTTGTCTTAAATTGGATTCGTGTACTCGGAGTCAGCCCTAGTCTGAACCGAAGACCCGATCCTAATGTATTACTCGATTTGGTCTTTTCGATATTCTGATTTGACCGATTTCTGTTTCAAATATCATTTTCCAATATTATATATTTTATATGATTTTCTGGAATTTTCCTGAATTTAATTAAATATCTTCAAAACCGGTGTCGGCCAGTGCCGCTGACCGATTCCCGGATTTTTAGTTTACAAACGGTTTAGAATTTCTAAAAGTTCCTTTAGACATTATTTCTTAAAATCATATTTCTATCTACATACTTTTTCTGGGAATTTTATGAATTTATGAAAATTCCATCGGAGTCGGTAGCTAACTGATTCCGGGATTTTTAGTTTTAAAACTATAAAGTATTTCTAAAACGGATTTCACTATAATTCTTAGATTAATATTCTTGATTTTTGATGATTATTTCGGGTCGTTCTGAGATACTTGAATTTCGGACGATTCCGGTGTTTTCCCGAAAGATTTCCGCATCCGCAACCGAATCCCGGGAATCCGCCACTTTCATTATTTTTCATTTTCTCTTCCAAGGGAATAATTTCCCTTTTCCATTTTCTTTTCCTTTTTCCTTTTTCTTTATTTCCTTCCTTCCTCCACAAGCCACAAGCTTTCCTTTTTCCAAAACTCCAATCTTTTCCAAAATTCCATCTTCCACCAACTCCCACCATTAATGCCCTCTTTTTCTCTCTCTTCCATGGCCAGCCAAGTGTGGCTAGGAGAGACACCTCACCTCCCCTATTTACAAAAACCCCCCCTCTCTTTTAATTAATTGCACCTCCTTCACAAAATCTAAAACCTATAAATACTTTTCCTTCTCCTTTCTTTATTCACTTTCACTTCATCTTTCTCTTTCTTCTCTTCACCAAAACCCTAACCTCCAACATCTCCTTCACCTCCACCACCTCCACCGGCGCCTCCGGCCACCACGACGCCGGCGAGAGACCCCCGAAGTCCGGCCACCACTTCTTCTCACCAACACCAACAACAAAACCTCCAACCTCCACTTCTTCTTCATCACCAACTTCCATCACTACCACCATCACTCCATCACCTTGTACTCTTTTGGTGAGTGTTCTTCTTCACCAAGATTTGATTAATTTAGTATAATTATGCTTTCATATCATGTATACTTAGGTCCTCAAATCATGATTAGTTGACATCAACAAAACCAGCAAAATCTGTTCTGTGTGCTGTTTCCCGTCGATTAGTCGACTTGACCTAAGGACTAGTCGACTTGAAACCCTTAGTTGAAACGTAACCTTTTCTAGAACACAGTTTAGTCGACTTAGGTTATTTATTAGTCGACTAGAAACCTCGATTAGTCGACTACTCCCTTGACCCTAGTCGACTAACCTTTCCTGAATCAGAAACCCAACTCTCTGTTACTCAGTATTAGTCGACTTGACATGACTGTTAGTCGACTTGAGATGTCTGTTAGTCGACTACTCCCTTGACCCTAGTCGACTAACTTTTCCTGAAACAGAATTCCAACTCTCTGGAACCCAGTTTTAGTCGACTATACCAGACTGTTAGTCGACTAACCCCTTTATTAGTCGACTACTCTTTCCACCTAGTCGACTAACTTTGGCTGTCTGATATAGTTGATTTCTTTCTTGAATATGAACCATATCTTGAGTCTTATATCATATATTGGTATTGCTTGACTTGTCTATTGACAAACATCATCTTCCCTTCTCTCTTTCTCTCTCCTCTTCACTCTACATATTTATATCATATATTATGGCGCATCCCGAATTCCGTGGATTTCGGACCTTTCGGCGTTTCTGGTGATTCAGGCGAGCGTTCTCGCTCGCTACCCTCTTGCTCCCTATTTCATTGATTATGCAAATATTCTCGTTCTAGTCTCCATGTATTTTATTTCATGTTCTATATCTTTAACTGTTTTATACTATGCGTGGCGACCCTTCGTGGTCGTTGTACTTTGGGTTACTTTTATGTTACCTTGCCATACCATTACCTCAGACTAGTCTGTTGCATGCTTTTATTTAACACATGTATATCACCTGACCATCTAGTGTGTTATCACCTGACCACCTGCCATGCTACTATTTGGCAAGACCCTTTAGTTATGCTATGGCTTGTCCTGACTATTATCAATCTCTTGCCATGACTTAACCCGACTATTATCAATCCTTTGATATGCTTGGTTGTTTACTAAATATCATCACCCTGTCATGCTATCACTTGACACCCAGCATGATATACTTGACTTGTGATTATCACCTTTACGGGAACCTTACCTTATTATCCTGTATCATGATCAGTGACTTGTATTCCTGCTTTATATGCAGTGACCTGACTATATAGTAC
This sequence comes from Agave tequilana, assembly GCA_038442645.1. Taxonomy (NCBI): domain Eukaryota; kingdom Viridiplantae; phylum Streptophyta; class Magnoliopsida; order Asparagales; family Asparagaceae; genus Agave; species Agave tequilana. The sequence continues at coordinate 42,251 of JAVJIF010007922.1, forward strand.
TTATGTACTCCTGATTTCCTGATCATGTCCTGTTCCAGTTATTCCCGTAAAGTGATAATTAAACTAATGAATCCTAAAAAGGACAACTTGTATTGGATCGGGGGAAACATGCGGATATCAATATGTGTTCGTGTTTACAGTGGCTTTTAGGAATGTTGTGCAACTACATGTTCCGGTCTGACCTGTGGGCCTCCAGGGGACCGAGGGGAGAGCTGGCTCCCTCATTACTGGTACCATCATGATAAGGGCATACATAAGTCCCTCCTGTTAGCCTTGCGGCTGGTTTCCGTTACCATGCAACGGAACAATCCTGGGCCGTGGTCCCGGGTATGTACGGGACCCACTGTAAACATAGTTCGTTGATACCCCCGCTGGTTTCCAATAACAACCTTGTTTTACTCGGATATGGATCTATGTGCGTTGGACGCTAGTTCACATAGCTAGATATCAGGGTAAGACGAGTAATAATAAAGTGTCATAATAACCGGCTCTTTAAGTTGTAAGTAGAGGTATGTGGAATGGGACGCATACTAAAGCCTGCAACTTAAACGGCTATGAATCTGTGTTGTGCCTTACCATAATTACTTGTTCCGGACTTTATATCGGATTTCCTGTTTTATGAGTATTATCGTATTATCTGTTCATGTTCTGCTTTATCCATTGTATTCACTTGCCTCTTGTTCATTATCTTATCATGCCTGAGAACAGTCGGGTTGAATGGGCTTGGGTTATGGTGACATGAGATAAAGGTATATAGATGAGGGTTTCCTTGTTGGATTATTCCTTCGATGTACTAGTCTCATGAAACCGTAATCTGAAGCCATACAATCAGATTGCTTGTCCTTGGCTTTACATGACATGTACTCACCCTTGCTCGCCACTTGGTTTTGCTTCACCACTCGCCTGGGGAGTATCATTTGACTCCCCTGGATCCTCATGTCCAGGTCTTGGAGCTTGGAGCGCGTAGATTCTCCCTGTTGTGGATCAGAGTAGCGCAGCGGTAGCGTGGATTCCCCAGCCGATCATCCAGAGCTCCATCCTTCCAGGCCCCCTTGTGAGTCTCTCGAGTTTTTCTTTTAAACTCGTGAGTGCCTTTCATTATGTTCATACTTGTATATTTCCTTGTATTCTCGCATTTGCGCATATTAGTGATGTGATATTCATGTAATATTGGATCACTTCTGGTGATAACTCTGTGATTGTATTCATGTGTTGGAATGTATAATGCACCACTTACTTCCGCACTCTGATTCTTGTCTGTACTGATGCTTAGCGTATATACGGGAGGGTAGTTCTGAGCTACGTATATGCGTTGCAGTGACGTCTCCGTATCCGCCTGGATCGGGGCGTTATAGGATGGTATCAGAGCCTAGGCTCTAACTTCCTCAGTACGTCCAGAGGGCAAATTAATGGTAATGAAATTTGCAAACTGGAATACTTGAGTCTTGGTTATACATTCCAACTACAAGTGCAGAGTTATCTATTTCTTGGCCATCCTTCCTTTGATTCCTAATCCTTCCTATCCTTTCCCTGTTTTGGTTTTATGAAGCCCTTATACCAACATTAAGATATGATAGACTAGGAAGGTAGTGGCTGGTTCTGCATGAAGCTATTATGTGATCTCTTCGGCGAATTCTATGAAGCTTGGTATTCTCCAGATCGATCCTGATCTGGCTATCTTTCAGAAGACAGTAGTCGGCATTCTCTACAGATATTCTACATTCTCTACTATATCGTTCAGAGTGATTGATGCCTGATATTCGGGATTCTTAATTATCGGTCTTCTTTATTATTATGCTCAGGACTATCAGGGTTTCCTTTATCTTCAGTATTCTGGCTTATTCTCGGAAGATTATCAAGTATGCAGATTTATACAGCCGGAAGTGCGGAGGATGATTATTGTTCAGTCGACCTGAGAGCCCTACCTATAGTGCTTCATATCTTAATTGGTATAAATTCCACCCTTGACCTCTTTGTGTTCATTTTACCCCTTACCGAAATTGCGATGACGCAATTTTTGTAAGGTGGATGGAATGTAACACCCGCTCCCGGAATACGTACTTAGTTGCGTATTCAGATTTTTGATCGTATTTTTTCGATTTACCTTCTGTACTTAATTTGTATTATGAATTGTTTATATGATTGTTTTGTCTTAAATTTGGATTCGTGTACTCGGAGTCAGCCCTAGTCTGAACGAAGACCCGATCCTAATGTATTACTCGATTTGGTCTTTCTGATATTCTGATTTGACCGATTTCTGTTTCAAATATCATTTTCCAATATTATATATTTTATATGATTTTCTGGAATTTTCCTGAATTTAATTAAATATCTTCAAAACCGGTGTCGGCCAGTGCCGCTGACTGATTCCCGGATTTTTAGTTTACAAACGGTTTAGAATTTCTAAAAGTTTCTTTAGACATTATTTCTTAAAATCATATTTCTATCTACATACTTTTTCTGGGAATTTTATGAATTTATGAAAATTCCATCGGAGTCGGTAGCTAACTGATTCCGGGATTTTTAGTTTTAAAACTATAAAGTATTTCTTAAACGGATTTCACTATAATTCTTAGATTAATATTCTTGATTTTTTATTATTATTTCGGGTCGTTCCGAGATACTTGAATTTCGGATGATTCCGGTGTTTTCCCGAAAGATTTCCGCATCCGCAACCGAATCCCGGGAATCCGCCACTTTCATTATTTTTCATTTTCTCTTCCAAGGAATAATTTCCCTTTTCCATTTTCTTTTCCTTTTTCCTTTTTCTTTATTTCTTCCTTCCTCCACAAGCCACAAGCTTTTCCTTTTTCCAAAACTCCAATCTTTTCCAAAATTCCATCTTCCACCAACTCCCACCATTAATGCCCTCTTTTTCTCTCTCTTCCATGGCCAGCCAAGTGTGGCTAGGAGAGACACCTCACCTCCCTATTTACAAAAACCCCCCCTCTCTTTTAATTAATTGCACCTCCTTCACAAAATCTAAAACCTATAAATACTTTCCTTCTCCTTTCTTTATTCACTTTCACTTCATCTTTCTCTTTCTTCTCTTCACCAAAACCCTAACCTCCAACATCTCCTTCACCTCCACCACCTCCACCGGCGCCTCCGGCCACCACGACGCCGGCGAGAGACCCCCGAAGTCCGGCCACCACTTCTTCTCACCAACACCAACAACAAAACCTCCAACCTCCACTTTCTTCTTCATCACCAACTTCCATCACTACCACCATCACTCCATCACCTTGTACTCTTTTTGGTGAGTGTTCTTCTTCACCAAGATTTGATTAATTCTTAGTATAATTATGCTTTCATATCATGTATACTTAGGTCCTCAAATCATGATTAGTTGACATCAACAAAACCAGCAAAATCTGTTCTGTGTGCTGTTTCCAGTCGATTAGTCGACTTGACCTAAGGACTAGTCGACTTGAAACCCTTAGTTGAAACGTAACCTTTTCTACAACACAGTTTAGTCGACTTAGGTTATTTATTAGTCGACTAGAAACCTCGATTAGTCGACTACTCCCTTGACCCTAGTCGACTAACCTTTCCTGAATCAGAAACCCAACTCTCTGTTACTCAGTATTAGTCGACTTGACATGACTGTTAGTCGACTTGAGATGTCTGTTAGTCGACTACTCCCTTGACCCTAGTCGACTAACTTTTCCTGAAACAGAATTCCAACTCTCTGGAACCCAGTTTTAGTCGACTATACCAGACTGTTAGTCGACTAACCCTTTATTAGTCGACTACTCTTTCCACCTAGTCGACTAACTTTGGCTGTCTGATATAGTTGATTTCTTTCTTGAGTATGAACCATATCCTTGAGTCTTATATCATATATTGGTATTGCTTGACTTGTCTATTGACAAACATCATCTTCCCTTCTCTCTTTCTCTCTCCTCTTCACTCTACATATTTATATCATATATTATGGCGCATCCCGAATTCCGTGGATTTCGGACCTTTCGGCGTTTCTGGTGATTCAGGCGAGTGTTCTCGCTCGCTACCCTCTTGCTCCCTATTTCATTGATTATGCAAATATTCTCGTTCTAGTCTCCATGTATTTTATTTCATGTTCTATATCTTTTACTGTTTTATACTATGCGTGGCCGACCCTTCGTGGTCGTTGTACTTTGGGTTACTTTTATGTTACCTTGCCATACCATTACCTCAGACTAGTCTGTTGCATGCTTTTATTTAACACATGTATATCACCTGACCATCTAGTGTGTTATCACCTGACCACCTGCCATGCTACTATTTGGCAAGACCCTTTAGTTATGCTATGGCTTGCCCTGACTATTATCAATCTCTTGCCATGACTTAACCCGACTATTATCAATCCTTTGATATGCTTGGTTGTTTACTAAATATCATCACCCTGTCATGCTATCACTTGACACCCAGCATGATATACTTGACTTGTGATTATCACCTTTACGGGAACCTTACCTTATTATCCTGTATCATGATCAGTGACTTGTATTCCTGCTTTATATGCAGTGACCTGACTATATAGTACTTATGTACTCCTGATTTCCTGATCATGTCCTGTTCCAGTTATTCCCGTAAAGTGATAATTAAACTAATGAATCCTAAAAAGGACCAACTTGTATTGGGTCGGGGGAAACATGCGGATATCAATATGTGTTCGTGTTTACAGTGGCTTTTAGGAATGTTGTGCAACTACATGTTCCGGTCTGACCTGTGGGCCTCCAGGGGACCGAGGGGAGAGCTGGCTCCCTCATTACTGGTACCATCATGATAAGGGCATACATAAGTCCCTCCTGTTAGCCTTGCGGCTGGTTTCCGTTACCATGCAACGGAACAATCCTGGGCCGTGGTCCCGGGTATGTACGGGACCCACTGTAAACATAGTTCGTTGATACCCCGCTGGTTTCCAATAACAACCTGTTTTACTCGGATATGGATCTATGTGCGTTGGGACGCTAGTTCACATAGCTAGATATCAGGGTAAGACGAGTAATAATAAAGTGTCATAATAACCGGCTCTTTAAGTTGTAAGTAGAGGTATGTGGAATGGGACGCATACTAAAGCCTGCAACTTAAACGGCTATGAATCTGTGTTGTGCCTTACCATAATTACTTGTTCCGGACTTTATATCGGATTTCCTGTTTTATGAGTATTATCGTATTATCTGTTCATGTTCTGCTTTATCCATTGTATTCACTTGCCTCTTGTTCATTATCTTATCATGCCTGAGAACAGTCGGGTTGAATGGGCTTGGGTTATGGTGACATGAGATAAAGGTATATAGATGAGGGTTTCCTTGTTTGGATTATTCCTTCGATGTACTAGTCTCATGGAACCGTAATCTGAAGCCATACAATCAGATTGCTTGTCCTTGGCTTTACATGACATGTACTCACCCTTGCTCGCCACTTGGTTTTGCTTCACCACTCGCCTGGGGAGTATCATTTGACTCCCCTGGATCCTCATGTCCAGGTCTTGGAGCTTGGAGCGCGTAGATTCTCCCTGTTGTGGATCAGAGTAGCGCAGCGGTAGCTTGGATTCCCCAGCCGATCATCCAGAGCTCCATCCTTCCAGGCCCCTTGTGAGTCTCTCGAGTTTTTCTTTTAAACTCGTGAGTGCCTTTCATTCTGTTCATACTTGTATATTTCCTTGTATTCTCGCATTTGCGCATATTAGTGATGTGATATTCATGTAATATTGGATCACTTCTGGTGATAACTCTGTGATTGTATTCATGTGTTGGAATGTATAATGCACCACTTACTTCCGCACTCTGATTCTTATCTGTACTGATGCTTAGCGTATATACGGGAGGGTAGTTCTGACCTACGTATATGCGTTGCAGTGACGTCTCCGTATCCGCCAGGATCGGGGCGTTACATCCATGCTTTAGGTCGGTCCCGTACATACCTGGGACCACGGCCTCAGTTTCCTGGCGCTAAACCATGCCGTACCGCTAGGTACTCAGTAACAGTAACAGTAATCTCACTGTGAAAAACAGTGGAACAGTAACAGTACAGATGGGATGTCAGTCATCCCCCAGGAACCCTGCAGTGGAACCCTTAGTCGGCTGCGCAACCTATATCCTAGGTCCACCCAAAATACAGACGCTGTCTCCTCCATCAATTTCCCTAATCCCAGTGTAAGTTGTTCAATTACTTTATTATTGGAGTCAGTAGAAATAATCAATACTCATGTTACCTATAACACTGGGATAATGCGGTGACAGTAACGATAACAGTACAGTAACAGTCAATTAGTAATCGTATACACGGCAAACAATATCAGTAACAGTGAACAGTAACAGTAACCGTGTATACGATGAACAATAAGACTGTACAGGGTGTTACGGTCAAACAATCTTTTCCAGTAACTTTCAGTAACATGAATAATAGGTTTATCAGTTAGGTATCATGTATAAGTAATGAAGTTACTTAAGTGGTATCGTGATGTTTATTCAGGATCGGCAATATAATTTTATGAGGTTTATTCATTTTGTATCTATTCTGTGAACATAAATAATAACTTACATGCATGAATAGGAATTAAACATGAATACTATTTAATTATAAAATAACATTAATTTGGAACAAGTTAAAAGCAACTCACATGAAATGATACCGAAATATTCAATAAATAAACAAAGACACTCACATGAAATGATGCATTTTTGGAACTGAATCGCCGTCTGGTCTTCACTGTACGAACTGATATGGATCTCCAGATCACCCCATGGAACAGTCTTCAAATCATCATTATATCGGGTCCACAACGAGCACGAATTCAGATCGGGTCTGGGTCTCCTACAATTGGTCTGGACCTCACCAAACGGATCCGAAATACTGTAACACGCAACAGAACATACAAATAAATATAAACATACACTAAACACACTCCTGAGCAACCCGACACATACGTGTACACCCACGTACATGTACAAGTATACACATACGTACACCTCTATACATACATATATATACATATACTATACATACATATTACGTATATATACACGTATACCCATGTCTACACATGAACACACTCACGCACACAACACCCATGGACCACTCCCATGCATGCACATCTATTATCACTTACATATAATTAAAGAGAGATATAGAAACATTCATTAAAACACCATTACACACACTTAATTACTAATGTACCCATTTACATGCATACACATTAATTGAAACACCCACACACATTTTAATTAACTTTCCAGTTATTACAATTGTACCCTTAAACATATAAATGTACTAACCTCGGGGAGATTTGCGGCGCACCGACGGAGGCTCCGACGGAGACGTCCGGGGCCGTGGAGGGTGTCGTTGGATAGAGCATCTCGCCGTGAAGGGCGTGGGTACGTTTACACTCGCCTACGGTGATCCATGGTGATCCACGGAGAGCCGAAAAATGGCTTAGAGTAAGATGTCTCCCACACACAAAGAATCATGCACCTATATTTGCACACATTTAAATGTAAGTATATCCCACATCTATACTAACTATACACATTAATTTAAGTACACACATTAATTCACTCACACACTCTCATGCATGCATAGATCACCTCGCCAGCACCACATTCATGCAATGTATACTTATTTACACACACACCCTCGCATTGCATGCATGCCCCCTATAAACTCACATTACATATACAAAATAATACACACATACTTTATCATAACTGTCCATTTGAAAATGTTGCCCATTTGAAAATGTTACAGAGTGAGAAAAAGAGAGACTCACGGCAAGGCAACGGCACAGCGCGGGACTCGGCGGAGTTCCGGGGTAGTTCACGGCTCCGACGGAGGAATTGGATGATGCCGAAGGCTCGTCGGAATGCTCGCTGAGGGGATCGGGCTACCCCGGAGGAGATCGCGGCTACCGGAGTGAAAGGAAACTTGGGTCTGCAAAAAGCTCCAAAGATTTAAAATCATTACATGCACCCCATGTGAGATGCATTCGCTCTCTTGCAGTTAAAAGAGCTCAGAATAGAATTATCCACAAACAACAGATCAAGGTCCAATTTTGAGGCGAACCCACTTCTTAAACAACAACAAAAATAGAAGTGCATCAATCTACAACAGCTTACTTCAATCAAAACCTTGTTTTGGTCCAGGACCCATCAAACACAAAGGTCTAAGACAAACCCATCTACCAAATAAACAGGATAAGCTACAGATCCAGAACAGTATAAGAAGATAAGAGAGAAGAAGGTACTAACGCATGGTGAAGGAGGGTGCTGGATGCTGCCATAGGGGTTGCTGGGCGCTGCTGCCGCCGGGGGCACGCTGCCATGGATAGGGACGGCAGGGACGGGCAGGTGGGGGGGGACTTGCATACAGCCGGGTGTGCACCCGGGCTCGCTGGAGAGGAGGTCGGACTCCGACGAAAGGTAGTCGTGGTGGAGGAGTGTTGGCCACGGGCTTGGATGTTGGTGACGCGGCCTTGCTGGAGAGGTGGGGAGATAAATATGGGTGCTCGGCTGATTAATAGAGCCCAGCGGTGATCAAGTGGCAATTGACGGAGGAGGGGAGTGGGTGGTGCGTCGGCTGTGGGGAGGAGAAAAGAAAGAGATGAGGAAAAGATTACGATGGGATGTGATTAGGATAGAATTAAAATCTAATTAGTTGTTTAGGATTTGGTTTAGTTGGTTAAGATAGAGATAAAATTGTGGGGTTGTTAGGATTGGGATTTATTAGTTAAGATTAAGATTTTTAGATGGGATTTAGATTTAGTCAAGATTATGGGGATTTGGGTTATAGGGTAGTGGGTCGGTGGTTTCGGGTTCGGGGCCAACAGGTACGGGTTCAAGGGAAGAAAAATACTAAGTAAAAATAATAATAACATCATTAACAAAACACAAATATCGATAATAATAACCAAATAATAATAAATAAAAAAATCAGAGAAACCAAATAAATACTCAGACAAATAAAATACAGTATTATTATATAGGGGATATTACAGGGACCGTCACATGATTAGCTTCAACAAAAGATTTGAAATCAAGTTTTGAAGGTAGCACGTGTTGATCAGGAGCTCGCGCATCAAGATCACATCAAGTACTCAAGAGGAGTTTAGCTCATTAGATAAAGATTTGGACCAAGTCAAGAAAGAGAAGAAGATTTTCAAAAGAAGATTTTCGAGAAGATTTGTGTCATGTTTGTAAGTGTTAATGTTGTGTTTTAGATAAAATGTAAATGATACATTAGTTGTGGATTGCTTAAGCTCCTATATATACAAACACAAAATTTATATTTGTTTTCATAAACTAGTTTTAGTTTTAGAAAATACCGTTTTGATATTTGAGCTTCAAAGTATACATTCTTATGTTTCATGATTAGATTCCATCAAAATAAGTTTATATGATTTATATGTGTTTTAGATTTCATCCATACGCATTATTAGTTCAAATGTATAGAAAAAACTTATTTGATATTTCTATATCATATGTTTGAGTTTTGTATTTATCAAAACTTATTTTAGACCTTATTGTCAAGAATATAGATATTTCATCTTATATGTGTATTCGATCATATCCATACAAACTAAGCTTAAAAGTATTTAAAATATCTTATTTTTGTATATGAAAAAGTTTTGAAAAAATTGTTATTCAAATTGAAGATTGATTTTGAAAATACGAATTTTTGTTTAAGATAAAATTTCTATATTACAAAAATGGTTCAAAAAGTTTATAATATGTTTTGATTTTTTATCATACATATTTGTACTTCAAAGTATTTCAATGAACCTATTTTTGTAGATTTTTAGTGATTTTACGGGATTTTATTAGAGTTTATAAAACCAAGTTTTTATCCTGAAAATTTGCTGACCTGACCTTCTGTCGGTCGATCGAGATAGAAGTCGGTCGACTGATGTGCACAGAACGTGCACAGCCCTTTGACTTGTCCAGAGAGCTTTGCTCTCTGAATCTGGCCCGGTCGACCGGGCGGTCGACCGGCAGGTCAACTGTTGGGTGCGGTCGACCGTCCGGTCATGCGAAAGCCCTAACGGTCATATTTTTGACCGTTGGCCGGTCCACCGGCCGGTCGACCGACAGCAGAATCTTTTACTGAGTTGGCTCCCAACGGCTAGTTTTTTGAAGCCTATACAAGGGGGTTGTTTTGGGTTGTTTTAGAGAAGATTTTGAGAGTTTCAAAGCCAGTTTTTTCCATCTCTCTTAGAGGTTTTCTCCACTTGTTTTAGGGCTAATATTTCTATATCAAAAGGAGAGTTTTCAAGAGTATTTTTTTAAAAGAGGTTTCTTTTTCACCGCTACTCTATTTAGTTTTTCTCACATCAACTTAAGCTTCCCATTGCTATATCAGTCCTCTAGGGATCTTTGTTATGAGAGTGTTTTTGGGTGATCAAAGTATAGAGATCACCAAGTGTTCATCTTTGTATTTGAGGAGGCGACCTTGCGGGTTTGTGTTTGTAACGAGTTCTTGTGGGAGCTCAGTGTAGAGGTGCGACCTCAGCAAGCTAGTGTGCTTGCGTGTGTTATTCTTGCGGGAACAAGAGAGGAACTAGTGAGTCCAAAGTTCCAGTGTGAACTCGTTGTAGGTGTTGCGACACCGAGTGATCTCGCGGGATCGTTTATGGTGAAAATCCTTCATAGTGTTGAAGGCGGAGACGTAGAGCAAGAGTGCTCGAACCTCGAAACAATTCTCCCATGTTTGCGGTTGCTCTTCTCTCTCTCACTTGTGTTATATATCTTGCATGCTTATATTGTCTATCTCTTTATATGCTTAATATACTTGTGCTTAGTTGATATATGCTTGGGATTGTATGCTCACACTTGTATTCAACCAAGAGAGGCATAGTGGCACCTCAACTCTTAATCTAGAGGAATCTTGAGGAGATAGTTCAGAGCTCTTCATCGGAAATTCGGCTACACTCATGTGTTATACCTTGTGCGTTAGCTTAATAACTTTAATTTGTAGAAATACTTTTTAATTCCGCATCATTCATCATTAGATTAGCTAGTACACCTATTCACCCCCTCTAGGTGTATTTTTAATTGCTATCAGAGCTTGGTGCTCTTGATTTGGGTCTAACAACCTTGAGATAAAAATCCTCATTTTAGCTATTCACAATATTTATTTACACACATATGGATTTCATGACACCTCCCATATTTGATATTCTTAACATCCAAACTTGGAAAGTTAGGATGTTAATGTATCTCAAAGTACTAGGGATTCATGTTTATCCTGCCACTTTTAAAGATTCATATTGTTTAAATGGGAAAGATTTTGGGGCCAATGCAAAAACCATCTATGCTTTAAAGAGTATCTTAAATGATGATTACTTATATAGACTTGCTAACTTTGATTCGGCTTTTATAGTATGGAACACACTTGTCTCCCTTAGCGAACAAAAGCAATACTATATGGGGAGTGACTCGGATGATGAAAGTGATGCTTCTAACATATGCTACATGGTCCAAGGGGGTGACCCCCTTGGGGTAAATTCTGAATCTGAGGTAGAAGAAGATATTGACATGCATTATGATGAGCTTGCATCTTTTGATCAAAAACTTCTTGAAAAATATAATTTATTAAAAATTGAAAACAATAAATTGAAGAAAGAAAATACTTCTTTGTTAAAAGAAAATGATTCTTTTAAAAATAAATTTGAATGTGTTTCAAAAGAAATTGAATTTTTGAAAGGAGAATATTTTCTTGTCTTCAAAATTAAATGACATTTATGAAGTAAATAATTCTTTAAAAAATAAAATTATTTTGGTGGGAAAAGAAAAAGAGATTGTGTAACACCCCGCTCCCAGAATACGTACCTAGTTGCGTATTCGTATTTTCTGATCGTATTTTTCAATTTACTTCCTGTATTTATTTTGTATTATGAATTATTTATATGATCGTTTTGTCTTGGATCCGGATTCACGGACTCGGAGTCAGCCCTAGTCTGAACCGAGAACTCGATCCTAGTGAATTGCTCGATTTGGTCTTTTCGGTATTCAGATTTGACCGATTTCAGTTTCAAACATCATTTTCCAATATTTTAGATTTTCTATGATTTTCTGAAATTTTTCTGAATTAAATGGAAAATCTTCAAAACTGGTGTCGACCAACACCGCTGACCGATTCCTGAATTTTTAATTTACAAATGGAGTCAAATTTTGAGAAACCGCTTTCCCATATTTGCTTAGAATAATATTTACTATCTTAATTCATTTTTTGGGAATTTTCAGAATTTATCAGATTTCTGCCAGATTTGGTGTCGACCGATATTGGCGGCCGATTTCAGGATTTTAATTTAAAAACTATAAAGAATTTCTTGAAACGGATTTCACCGTGATTCTTAGAATAATATTCTTGATTTTTGAGAATTTTTTCGGGTCGTTCCGAGATACTTGATTTTCGGACGATTTCGGTATTTTTCCGAAAGTTTTCCGCATCCGCAACTGAATCCCGGGAATCCGCCACTCTAATTATTTTTCCTTTTTCTTCCAAGAAAATATCTTCCTTTTTTCATTTTCTTTTCTTTTTCCTATTTTCTTTCCTTCCTTTTCCTTCCACCAAATTCTACCAAATTCTCCATTCTTCCATTATCTTCTCCAACCTTCCACCAAAAATATCTCCTCCTCCAAAAATATCTTCTCCAAAATATCCACTCCTCTCCCATCACCATGGCCGGCCAAAGAGAGCCACCTCACCCTGCCATTTTACAAATAACCCCTCTCTTTTACATTTTTACATCACCTTCACAATTCCCAAATCCTATATATACTTTTCCTTCTTCATTCCACTTCATTTTCTCTTCACCACAACTCTAACCACCACCAACTCCTCCTTCATCTCCACCATAACAACAACCACTACAACTTCTCCAACTCCTTACCTTCGTCTTCTTCCTCCTCCATCTCCATGTAAACCTCCAACAAACTCCACCAAAGCTTTCACCTTCTCCTTTACCTTCTCCAAAACTACCACCATCAAAACCTCTCCACAAAACCACCACCCCATCATCTTCTCAAGGGCCGGCCACCTCCTTTGGATTGGGGCCGAGCTCTTTCCCGTCGGCAATATCTCCGATGATTATTCCGGTAATCGTTCACGATTATTCCGGTAATCATTCCGGTGACAATTGCAACCGATGATTATTCCGGTAATCGTTCACGATTATTCCGGTAATCATTCCGGTGACAATTGTAAACGACAACAACTAACATCACCATCACCTCTACTATTTTCCACCACCATCTTCACTTCCACCATCACTTTCACCATCACAACACCACCTCCATCTCCACTACTTCAACCTCCAAACATCACCTCCTTCACCTTCTTTTTCATTACTCCATCAAAATCCAACTCCTCCACCAAATAACACCACCACCAAAATAAGCACCTTTCCCTATCTCTCTCCCTCTCCTCTCTGTATATTGCTGACGCGGATCTCACCCTCGCGTCCAGGCAACGCCTTAACGCGGATCTTCGCGTTCTTGGCATCTGTTTAAACGCGGCCTTCGCGTTCTTGTACCGACGCAACGCAGAGTCCATGCCCGCATCTGTATCCCTTTCATGTCTGCACGACGCGGAGCTAATGCCCGCGTCTGTGTTCTTCTCATGCTAACGCGACGCGCAACCCATGACCGCGTCCGCGTTCTTCTCGTGTCCTGACTTGAACGCGGGTCTCGAACCCCGCGTTTGTGGCACCTTTGCGACGCGATTCCCGCGTCTGTGACTCCCGCGTCTGCGACTCCCGCGTCTCATTCTCAAAACCCGCGTCTCCCTGTGCACTCTCTCCTTCCATATACTTCTCTCTCTAGTTTTCCTCTCTCTTTCTCTCTCTAACTCTTTCTCTCTCATCTTCACTTATTATATTTATGGCGCGTACGCGAGTTCCATGGATTTCAGAGTTTTCAGCTATTCCAGAGATTTAGGCGAGTGTCCTCGCTCTCGCCTCTATTTGGGTTTCCCCGCCTTGTCGGGTCGACATGTATTTTATTCTATGTTTATATGTATTTTACTGCTTTATACTATGCGTGGCCGACCCTTCGTGGTCGTTGAACTCTGGGTTTCTGCCCTCTCCTGGGATGGCTGGTAGCCACCGAGAGTGCGCTTAAACCCTGAGCGTTCTTGGTCCCTCAGCCTTCAGCCTCCGGTCTCTCACTATCTCGAAAGGGAAGTGATTGGGACCGTCAGGTCTCTCAGCTCCGTCTGGTTATCATGATCAGCGTTCAGCGCTTTACCACTAGATTCGTCTAGGCGAGATACTGCCGGAATTCCTACTCGCACCCTAAGCCGAGTTGTCCCGGTAACCTTGCCAGACGCTCCAGTGTTAAATACTGTTTGTTGTCTGTACACTCCAGCTTGCTCAGCTCCGCTTGATTGTGCTCAGCTACTATTCTATCACATGCCATGTATTTACCTGATATGTTAACACTTGACATGCCATGCCATTACTTCATACCTGTCTTTTACATGCTACTATTTAACACCTGTTTGTATCACCTGACAACTGATGTGTTATCACCTGACACCAGACATGCTACTACTTGGCAAGACCCCTTGTTATGACATGACTTGCCACCGGACTAATATCAATCTCTTGACATGACTGGTTACCTGTTTAATATCACCATCTTGTCATGCTATCCCTTGACACCCGGCATGATATACTTGACCTGTGATTATCTCATTTACGGGAATACTGTACTTGTTATTGTAACACCCCGCTCCCGGAATACGTACTTAGTTGCGTATTCAGATTTTTCGATCGTATTTTTCGATTTACTTCCTGTATTTGTTTTGTATTATGAATTCTTTATATGATTGTTTTGTTTTGGATCCGGATTCACAGACTCGGAGTCAGCCCTAGTCTGAACTGAGGACCCGATTCTAGAGTATTGTTCGGTTTGGACATTCTGATATTCCGATTTGACCGATTTTAGTTTTAAACATCATTTTTCAATATTCTAGATTTTCTATGATTTTTTGGAATTTTCCTGGATTAAGTTGAAAATCTTCAAAACCGGTGTCGACTAGTGCCGCTGACCGATTCCCGGATTTTTAATTTACAAACAGATTAGAATCACTAGAAGTGTCTTTTTACATTATTTCTTAAAATCACATTTCCTATCTAAATACTTTTTCTGAGGATTTTATGAATTTATGAAAATTCCACCGGATTCGGTATCGGCCAGTATCGCTGGTTGATTCCAGGATTTTTAGTTTACAATCGGGATTGAATTTCTAAATTCCACTTTCACTTTACTTCTTAAAATCATATTTTATTCTTTAATACATTTTCTGGGATTTTTCAGAATTTATCAAAATCTGGCCGACCCGGTGTAGACCGGTATCGGCGGTTGACTTCCGGATTTTTAATTTAAAAATGGGATTTTATTTCTAAAAACTGATTTCATATTATTCCTCAGGATGACGTTTTCTACCTCTGGGTATTTTTGGGGATTTTTC
The DNA here is from genome assembly GCA_038442645.1 of Agave tequilana. Lineage (NCBI taxonomy): Eukaryota > Viridiplantae > Streptophyta > Magnoliopsida > Asparagales > Asparagaceae > Agave > Agave tequilana. The sequence goes on from JAVJIF010007922.1 coordinate 57,707, forward strand.
TGGAACAGTTGATTTTTCGCGACCATATTATAATATTATTATTTTGTCGAATCCTTTATTCTCTTTCTTTCTTTTCTCTTCTTTTCTCCACCGACTTCAGCCCATTCCTCCACATGGGTGACCTCACCTCCCTCTTCCCATCAATCACATCCCCATCACATCCCCCTTCTCTTCCTTTTCTTTTCTTTTCTTTTTCTTTTCCTTATCTTTTCTTTTCTCTCTTCTCTTCTCTCTTCTTCTTCTTTCTCTTCTTCTCCATGGAGGCCGACGCCCAAGATAGACCACCACCGGCCTCCGGCCACGTCTCCGGCGAGGAAGGCCCCCAACTCCGGCGAGCCTCCCCCTTTCCCTCCTCTCTTTCTCTCTCCCTGATTTTTCTTTCTCCCCCCTCTTCACCCTCTCTCTTCCTCACTTTTGGGGTGGCCGGCGGCCACCCCTGGCCTGCGCCAGTGACCGAGGGCCGGCGGGCCCCCGGCGATCCCCCTCTGCCCTCTGGCCGCACTGATGCGGCCAGAGTTGGGCCCGGCCAGGGCAACATGCCCTGGCCGTGGTTTGTTGGAGGGAGGGGGCTGCTGCCCCCTCCCTATTTCTCCCCTGGGGTGGCCACCGGCCACCCCAGCTCTGGCGACCGCCGGCGATCCGCCGGCGGCCGGCGATTTCATCCGGCCAGGGGGCTTCCAGCCCCCTTGCCGAGGAGAAGGGGGCTGCTGCTCCCCTGCCCCTTCTCTCTGTTTCTCTCCCCTGACTCCCTATCTCACTCTCTCTCTCCCTTGGATCTCTCTCTCTCCCTGGATCTCACTCTCTCTCTCTCCTGGATCTCTCTCTTCCTCTCTCCTAAATTCTCTCTCTATTCTCTCTCCTCTCTCTACAGACTCTCTCTCTCTCTCCATATTTTCTCTCTCCTAATTCCATCTCCCTCTCTCTCCTGAACTTTCTCTCTCCTCTCTCTCTCTCTCTCCAGATTATCTCTCTCTCTAGGTCTCCCTCCTCCTCTCTGTAAATTGCTGACGCGGGTCTCACCCCCGCGTGCAGGCGACCCCTTTAACGCGGCCTACGCGTTATTGTATCGACGCAGCGCAGAGTCAACGCCCGCGTCTGTGTCCCTCTCGTGTCAACACGACGCGGAGCTAAGGTCCGCGTCTGTGTTCTTCCTGTGCCAACGCGACGCGGAACCCACGACCGCGTCCGCGTTCTCCTCGCGTCCTGATTTGAACGCGGGTCTCGAACCCCGCGTTTGTGGCATCTTCGCGACGCGACTCCCGCGTCTGCGATCGCGTCTCACTCTCAGAACCCGCGTCTCCCTGTGCTCTCTCTCCTTCCATATACTTCTCTCTCTAGGTTCCTCTCTCTCTTTCTCTCTCTAACTCTTTCTCTCTCCTCTTCACTTTCTCCCTCTAAATATTTATACATTATAGTATTATATTATGGCGCGTGCGCGAGTTCCATGGATTCCAGACTTTTCGGCTTTCCGGTGATTTAGGCGAGTGTTCTCGCTCTCGCCTCCATTTGGGTTTCCCCGCTTCGTCGGGTCGACATGTATTTATTCCATGTTTTATTGTATTTTGTATTGGACTGAGTCCCTGTATTTGTGTATGGCCGAGTGCCAGTGTCTGGACATGTATTGCTCTGTGACGAATGCTTGTACTAGGGTAGTTTCATTCTTGTACATATACCATGCCTGTGATGTATTGTACTGCTTTATACCATGCGTGGCCGACCCTTCGTGGTCGTTGGACTTTGGATTTCTGCCCACTCCTGGGATGGCTAGTAGTCACCGAGAGTGCGCTTAAACCCCGAGCATACTTGGCTTCCGGACCCTTCGGCCTCCGGTCCCTCACTATCTCGAAAGGGAAGTAAGTTTGGACCGTCAGGTTTCTCAGTTCAGCCTCCGGTCTCTCACTATCTCGAAAGAGACGTGATTGGGATCGTCAGGTCTCTCAGCTCCGTCTGGTGAGCATACTTAGCGCTCAGCGCTTTATTCACTACATTCGTTTAGGAGAGATGCTGCCGGATTTTCTACTCGTATTATAAACCGAGTTATCCCGGTAACCTCGCCAAGCGCATTAGTGTCTAAACTCTGTTCGCTGCTTGTGCCCCCAGCTTGTTCAGCTTCGCCTGGTTATCATGATCAGCGTTCAGCGCTTTACCACTAGATTCGTCTAGGCGGGATGATGCCGGATTTCCTACTCGCACTTTAAGCCGAGTTGTCCCGGTAACCTTGCCAGACGCTCCAGGGTTAAATCCTGTTTGCTGTCTGTAATTCCAGATTGCTCAGCTCCGCTTGATTGTGCTCATCTACTACTTAACTCATGCCATTACTTCATACCTGTCGTTTACATGTTATTATTTGATACTTGTTGCATTACCTGTTAACTGATTTGTTATCACCTGACATCGGACATGATACTACTTGGCAAGGCCCCTTGTTATGATATGACTTGCCACCGGATTATTATCAATCTTTTGACATGACTTGTTACCTGCTAAATATTATCCTCCTGTCATGCTATCACTTGACACCCGGCATGATATACTTGACTCTCATGATTATCACGATAACGGGAATGATGACCTGACATCTTGATAGTACAAACTGTACTCATGTTACACATGTGATGCCTTATAGTACGAACCAGTACTCCTGATATACATGTATTCCTGATAATCCTGACTTGCTCTTGCTCATTCCCGAAATCTGATAATCATCTAATAAACCATAAAACTGGACAACTTGCATCGGGTCGGGGGAAACTTGCGGCTATCAATATGTGTTCGTGTTTACAGTGGTACTAGGCATGTTGTGCAACTAAAACTTCCGGTCTGACCTGTGGGCCTCTAGGCGACCGAGGGGAGTGCTGGCTCCCTCCTTCCTGGTACATCATGATAAGGGCATCCATAAGACCCTCCTGTAAGCCTTGCGGCTGGTTCCATACTCCAGCGATGGAACGTCCTGGGTCGTGGTTCCGGGCATGTACGGGACCCACTGTAAACATAGTTCGTTGATACCCCCGTTGGTTTCCAATAACAACCTTGCTTTACTCGGATATGGATCTATGTGTGCTGGGATGCTAGCTCACATATCTAGACATCAGGGTAAGACGAGCAATAATAATAATTGGCTATATAGGTTGTAAGTGGAAGTATGTGGAATGGGACGCATACTGAAGCCTACAACTTAGACGGCCCTAATAATAGTAATAAAAGATGCCAACCATGGATCAGTTGTATGCTTTGCCGAGTTTGCTTTCATCGGGTTTTACATCGGATTTCCGGTTTATGGTTATTATTATATTTACCGCTCATACCCTGCTTTACCACTTGTATCCTATTCCACCAGTCTCCTGATCTTGTCTTATCATACCACGAGTACTTCCTGCTTGATATCACTTATCATATCTACTTTCTCCTGCATGCTTCTGCTCACGACACGGTTTTCAATGTATGATTATGATTCGGTTTTATCGATACACATATGCTTATCTCAGCACGCCATCTGGCTTTTGTATCACCACTCGCCTGGGGAGTTTCATCTGACTCCCCTGGATCCTCATGTCCAGGTCCTGGAGCTAGGAGCATGTCGGAGCTTGGAGCTTGTAGAATCCCAGTTGCTGACCTGTAATGCGCAGCGGTAGCGTGGATCTCCAGCAGATCATCCAGAGCTCTATCCTTCCAGGCCCCCCTGTGTGCCTCTCGAGTTTTCCTTTTGTAAACTCGTGAGTGCCTGTGTACTGTTCATACTTGTACATTTCTTGTAATCTCGCAATTGCGCATATCAGTGATGTAATATTTATGTAATATTGGATCTCCTCTGGTGATAACTTTGTAATTGTACTCATATGTTGGAATGTATAATGCACCACTTGCTTTCGTACTCTGATTCTTGCCTGTACTGATGCTTAGCGTATATACGTGAGGGTATTTCTGACCTGCGTATATACGTTGCAGTGACGTCCCCGTACCCGCAGGATCGGGACGTTACAGGGTGGTATCAGAGCCTAGGCTCTACATCCTCAGTACGTCCAGATGGCAAATTAATGGTAAAAAAATTTGCAACTGGAATGCTTGAGTCTTGATTATACACTCCAACTACAAGTACAGAGTTATCTATTCTTGATCATCCTTCCTTTGATTCCTAATCCCTTCCACCTTTCCCCTGTTTTGGTTTTTCGAAGCCTTTATACCAATTTAAGATATGGATATACTTGAGAGGTAGTGGCTGGTTTTGAACGAAGCGATTATACGATCTATTTGGCCAACTCTATGAAGCTCGGGTATTCTCAGGATTGATCCACGATCGGGTTATCTTTCAGAAGTCGGTATTCGGGTTTTTCTACAGTTATTCTCTATTATTGGCTATATTCTTCAGAGTGATCGATGCCTGGTCTTCGGAATTCTTAAATATCGGTCTTCTTTATTTATGCTCAGGACTATCAGGGTTTTCTTTATCCTTAGTATTCTGGCTTATTCTTGGAGCGACAATAAGTATGCAGTACAGCGGGAATTCTATTGCAAAGCTGTGTTATCAGTCAATATTATTTGGCATCGTTCGGAGTTTATACAGCCGGAAGTACGGAGGATGTCTATATTTTGATTGTTATTCAGTCAACTTGAGAGCCCTACCTATAGTGCTTCATATCTTAATTGATATAAATTCTGCCCTTGTCCTCTTTTTGTTCAATTTACCCCTTATCGAAATTGCGAGGACGCAATTTTTTGTAAGGTGGATGGATTGTAACACCCCGCTCCCGGAATACGTACTTAGTTGCGTATTCAGATTTTTCGATCGTATTTTTTGATTTACTTCCTGTATTTGTTTTGTATTATGAATTCTTTATAGGATTGTTTTGTCTTGGATTTGGATTCACAGACTCGGAGTCAGGCCTAGTCTGAACCGAGGACCCGATCCTAGAGTATTGCTCGGTTTGGACATTCTGCTATTCCGATTTGACCGATTTTAGTTTTAAACATCATTTTCAATATTCTAGATTTTTTATGATTTTCTGGAATTTTCCTGGATTAAGTTGAAAATCTTCAAAAACGGTGTCGACTAGTGCCGCTGACCGATTCCCGGATTTTTAATTTACAAACAGATTAGAATCACTAGAAGTGTCTTTTTACATTATTTCTTAAAATCACATTTCCTATCTAAATACTTTTTCTGAGGATTTTATGAATTTATGAAAATTCCACCGGATTCGGTATCGGCCAGTATCGCTGGTTGATTCCAGGATTTTTAGTTTACAATCGGGATTGAATTTCTAAATTCCACTTTCACTTTACTTCTTAAAATTATATTTTATTCTTTAATACATTTTCTGAGATTTTTCAGAATTTATCAAAATCTGGTCGACCCGGTGTAGACCGGTATCGGCGGTTGACTTCCGGATTTTTAATTTGAAAATGGGATTTTATTTCTGAAAACCGATTTCATATTATTCCTCAAGATGACGTTTTCTACCTCTGGGTATTTTTGGGGATTTTTCTGGAACAGTTGATTTTTCGCGACCATATTATAATATTATTATTTTGTCGAATCCTTTATTCTCTTTCTTTCTTTTCTCTTCTTTTCTCCACTGACTTCAGCCCATTCCTCCACATGGGTGACCTCACCTCCCCCTTCCCATCAATCACATCCCCATCACATCCCCCTTCTCTTCCTTTTCTTTTCTTTTCTTTTTCTTTTCCTTATCTTTTCTTTTCTCTCTTCTCTTCTCTCTTCTTCTTCTTTCTCTTCTTCTCCATGGAGGCCGACGCCCAAGCTAGACCACCACCGGCCACGTCTCCGGCGAGGAAGGCCCCCAACTCCGGCGAGCCTCCCCCTCTCCCTCCTCTCTTTCTCTCTCCCTGATTTTTCTTTCTCCCCCCTCTTCACCCTCTCTCTTCCTCACTTTTGGGGTGGCCGGCGGCCACCCCTGGCCTGCGCCAGCGACCGAGGGCCGGCGGGCCCCCGGCGATCCCCCTCTGCCCTCTGGCCGCACTAATGCGGCCAGAGTTGGGCCCGGCCAGGGCAACATGCCCTGGCCGTGGTTTGTTGGAGGGAGGGGGCTGCTGCCCCCTCCCTATTTCTCCCCTGGGGTGGCCACCGGCCACCCCAGCTCTGGCGACCGCCGGCGATCCGCCGGCGGCCGGCGATTTCATCCGGCCAGGGGGCTTCCAGCCCCCTGTGCCGAGTAGAAGGGGGGCTGCTGCTCCCCTGCCCCTTCTCTCTGTTTCTCTCTCCTGACTCCCTATCTCACTCTCTCTCTCCCTTGGATCTCTCTCTCTCCCTGGATCTCACTCTCTCTCTCTCTCCTGGATCTCTCTATTCCTCTCTCCTAAATTCTCTCTCTATTCTCTCTCCTCTCTCTACAGACTCTCTCTCTCCATATTTTCTCTCTCCTAATTCCATCTCCCTCTCTCTCCTGAACTTTCTCTCTCCTCTCTCTCTCCAGATTATCTCTCTCTAGGTCTCCCTCCTCCTCTCTGTAAATTGCTGACGCGGGTCTCACCCCCGCGTGCAGGCGACCCCTTTAACGCGGCCTACGCGTTATTGTATCGACGCAGCGCGGAGTCAACGCCCGCGTCTGTGTCCCTCTCGTGTCAACACGACGCGGAGCTAAGGTCCGCGTCTGTGTTCTTCCTGTGCCAACGCGACGCGGAACCCACGACCGCGTCCGCGTTCTCCTCGCGTCCTGATTTGAACGCGGGTCTCGAGCCCCGCGTTTGTGGCATCTTCACGATGCGACTCCCGCGTCTGCGATCCCCCGCGTCTCACTCTCAGAACCCGCGTCTCCCTGTGCTCTCTCTCCTTCCATATACTTCTCTCTCTAGGTTCCTCTCTCTTTCTCTCTCTAACTCTTTCTCTCTCCTCTTCACTTTCTCCCTCTAAATATTTATACATTATAGTATTATATTATGGCGCGTGCGCGAGTTCTATGGATTCCAGACTTTTCGGCTTTCCGGTGATTTAGGCGAGTGTTCTCGCTCTCGCCTCCATTTGGGTTTCCCCGCTTCGTCGGGTCGACATGTATTTATTCCATGTTTTATTGTATTTTGTATTGGGCTGAGTCCCTTTATTTGTGTATGGCCGAGTGCCAGTGTCTGGACATGTATTGCTCTGTGACGAATGCTTGTACTAGGGTAGTTTCATTCTTGTACATATACCATGCCTGTGATGTATTGTACTGCTTTATACCATGCGTGGCCGACCCTTCGTGGTCGTTGGACTCTGGGTTTCTGCCCACTCCTAGGATGGCTAGTAGTCACCGAGAGTGCGCTTAAACCCCGAGCATACTTGGCTTCCGGACCCTTCGGCCTCCGGTCCCTCACTATCTCGAAAGGGAAGTAAGTTTGGACCGTCAGGTTTCTCAGTTCAGCCTCCGGTCTCTCACTATCTCGAAAGAGACGTGATTGGGATCGTCAGGTCTCTCAGCTCCGTCTGGTGAGCATACTTAGCGCTCAGCGCTTTATTCACTACATTCGTTTAGGAGAGATGCTGCCGGATTTTCTACTCGTATTATAAACCGAGTTATCCTGGTAACCTCGCCAAGCGCATTAGTGTCTAAACTCTGTTCGCTGCTTGTGCCCCCAGCTTGTTCAGCTTCGCCTGGTTATCATGATCAGCGTTCAGCGCTTTACCACTAGATTCGTCTAGGCGGGATGATGCCGGATTTCCTACTCGCACTTTAAGCCGAGTTGTCCCGGTAACCTTGCCAGACGCTCCAGGGTTAATCCTGTTTGCTGTCTGTAATTCCAGATTGCTCAGCTCCGCTTGATTGTGCTCATCTACTACTTAACTCATGCCATTACTTCATACCTGTCGTTTACATGTTATTATTTGATACCTGTTGCATTACCTGTTAACTGATTTGTTATCACCTGACATCGGACATGATACTACTTGGCAAGGCCCCTTGTTATGATATGACTTGCCACCGGATTATTATCAATCTTTTGACATGACTTGTTACCTGCTAAATATCATCCTCCTGTCATGCTATCACTTGACACCCGGCATGATATACTTGACTCTCATGATTATCACGATAACGGGAATGATGACCTGACATCTTGATAGTACAAACTGTACTCCTGTTACACATGTGATGCCTTATAGTACGAACCAGTACTCCTGATATACATGTATTCCTGATAATCCTGACTTGCTCTTGCTCATTCCCGGAATCTGATAATCATCTAATAAACCATAAAACTGGACAACTTGCATCGGGTCGGGGGAAACTTGCGGCTATCAATATGTGTTCGTGTTTACAGTGGTACTAGGCATGTTGTGCAACTAAAACTTCCGGTCTGACCTGTGGGCCTCCAGGCGACCGAGGGGAGTGCTGGCTCCCTCCTTCCTGGTACCATCATGATAAGGGCATCCATAAGACCCTCCTGTAAGCCTTGCGGCTGGTTCCATACTCCAGCGATGGAACGTCCTGGGTCGTGGTTCCGGGCATGTACGGGACCCACTGTAAACATAGTTCGTTGATACCCCCGTTGGTTTCCAATAACAACCTTGCTTTACTCGGATGTGGATCTATGTGTGCTGGGACGCTAGCTCACATATCTAGACATCAGGGTAAGACGAGCAATAATAATAATTGGCTATATAGGTTGTAAGTGGAAGTATGTGGAATGGGACGCATACTGAAGCCTACAACTTACACGGCCCTAATAATAGTAATAAAAGATGCCAACCATGGATCAGTTGTATGCTTTGCCGAGTTTGCTTTCATCGGGTTTTACATCGGATTTTCGATTTTATGGTTATTATTATATTTACCGCTCATACCCTGCTTTACCACTTGTATCCTATTCCACCAGTCTCCTGATCTTGTCTTATCATACCACGAGTACTTCCTGCTTGATATCACTTATCATATCTACTTTCTCCTGCATGCTTCTGCTCACGACACGGTTTTCAATGTATGATTATGATTCAGTTTTATCGATACACATATGCTTATCTCAGCACGCCATCTGGCTTTTGTATCACCACTCGCCTGGGGAGTTTCATCTGACTTCCCTGGATCCTCATGTCCAGGTCCTGGAGCTTGGAGCATATCGGAGCTTGGAGCTTGTAGAATCCCAGTTGCTGACCTGTAATGCGCAGCGGTAGCGTGGATCTCCAGCAGATCATCCAGAGCTCTATCCTTCCAGCCCCCCTGTGTGCCTCTCGAGTTTTCTTTTGTAAACTCGTGAGTGCCTGTGTACTGTTCATACTTGTACATTTCTTGTACTCTCGCAATTGCGCATATCAGTGATGTAATATTTATGTAATATTGGATCACCTCTGGTGATAACTTTGTAATTGTACTCATATGTTGGAATGTATAATGCACCACTTGCTTTCGTACTCTGATTCTTGCCTGTACTGATGCTTAGCGTATATACGTGAGGGTATTTCTAACCTGCGTATATACGTTGCAGTGACGTCCCCGTACCCGCAGGATAGGGGCGTTACAGTTATCCTGTATTAAATGCTGTGACTTGAATCTTGTACTTGTTATCCTGTATTATATATACAGTGACCTGAATCTATAGTACTCATGTACTCCTGAACTCCTGATCATGTCTTGTACCTACTATTCCCGTAAATTGATAATCACATATTAAATTCTAATAAGACAACTTGTACCCGGTTTGGGGGAAACTGATGGGCCCTGATTAATCATGTTTATGGTGGTCTTATAGAGCCGCGCGTGGCCACATACTTGAGGGATCACCTGGCGGCCACCAGGGATTCTGTGGGGTGTGCTGGCACCCCTACTCCTTTTTATTCCTGCCGGGTATGCACACGCCCTAGGCCTATTTCTATGGGATCTGCGATACTCTATTCCTGTTCGGGCGTAAATAAGTCCCGGTACCTAGCGGTACGTTCCGGCTCAGCACCGGATACTCCTGAACCGTTGTCCCGGGCATGTACGGGGCCCATCCGAAACATGATTCATCGATCTTTATCAATTTCCAAATAACTTGCTATATAAGTTGTGAGTGGAAGTATGTAGAATGGGACACATACTGAAGCCTGAAACTTAGACGGCTCCAATTATAATAAGATACTAATATACAATTTGCTGTGCCGTTTTGTAACTCGGGTTGTATGTGCTTGGATTATGGTGACCTGGGATAAAGGTATATAGATGAGGGTTTCTTTGTTTGGATTATTCCTTCGAGGTACTAATCTCATGGGGCCGTGACCTAAGCTTGTACAATCGGTTTTGCTCGTAATCGGTTTTATTCGGTTTTATCGGTTTTTATCTGTTTTATGTTAGTTTAGGAGATATCTGGTGTTGCCCTATCTACTTTACTTCTCATCTCTTTACCTTCCCTTATCTTATCATACCATGAGTAGTTCCTGCTTGATATCACTTGTTTATATCTACTTGCTCCTGTATGCTTACTTATGCTCGCCACTTGGCATTCGTATCACCACTCGCCTGGGGAGTTCTATCTGACTCCCCTGGATCCTCATGTCCAGGTCATGGAGCTTGGAGCTTGTAGATTCTCTCAGTTGCTGATTAGAGTGGCGCAGCTGAAGCGTAGATCTCCAGCAGACCGTTCAGAGCCCCATCCTTCCAGGCCCCCTTGTTCAGCTCTAGAGTTTCTTATTGTAACTCTGAGCCACTTATTGTACTGTTCATACTTGTACACCTCTTTGTATTCTCGCAATTGCGCATGTCAGTGATGTAATATTCATGTAATATTGGATCACCTCTGGTGATAACTTTGTAATTGTACTCATGTGTTGGAATGTATAACGCACCACTTGCTTCCATACTCTGATTCTTACCTGTACTAATGCTTAGCGTATATACGTGAGGGTATTTCTGACCTGCGTATATACGTTGCAGTAACGTCTCCGTACCCGCAGGATCGGGGCGTTACAGGATGGTATCAGAGCCTAGGCTCTCGCATCCTCAGTACGTCCAGACGGCAAATTAATGGTAAAGAAATTTACAACTGGAATGCTTGAGTCCTGGTTATACAGTCCAACTACAAGTACAGAGTTATCTATTCTTATCATCCTTCCTTTGATTCCTAATCCTTCCATCTTTCCCCTGTTTTGGTTTTTCGAAGCCTTATACCAACTTAAGATATGGTAGACTAGAGAGGTAGTGGCTGGCTCTGAATAAAGCTATTATATGATCTCTTCGGCTGACTCTATGGTGCTCGGGTATTCTCAGGATTGATCCTAATCGGATTATCTTTCAGAAGTCAGTAGTTGGAATTCTCTACGGATATTCTACATTCTCGGCTATATCATTCAGAGTGATTGATGCCTGGTATTATCGGTCTTCTTTATTATGCTCAGGACTATCAGGGTTTTCTTTATTTTCAATATTCTGGCTTATTCTCGGAGGGCTATAAAGTATGCAGTACAACTGGAACTCTATTGCAAAGTAACGACATCAGATTAGTATTATTTGGTACCGTTCAAAAACTTATACAGCCAGAGGTGCAGAAGATATCTATATTCTGATTATTGTTTAGTCAACTTGAGAGCCCTACCTATAGTGCTTCATATCTTAATTGGTATAATTTCCACCCATGTCCCCTTTGTGTTCATTTTACCCCTTATCGAAATTGCGAGGACGCAATTTTTTGTAAGGTGGATGGATTGTAACACCCCGCTCCCAGAATACGTACCTAGTTGCGTATTCGTATTTTATGATCGTATTTTTCGATTTACTTCCTGTATTTATTTTGTATTATGAATTATTTATATGATCGTTTTGTCTTGGATCCGGATTCACGGACTCGGAGTCAGCCCTAGTCTGAACCGAGAACTCGATCCTAGTGAATTGCTCGATTTGGTCTTTCCGGTATTCAGATTTGACCGATTTCAGTTTCAAACATCATTTTCTAATATTTTAGATTTTCTATGATTTTCTAGAATTTTCCAAAATTAAATGGAAAATCTTCAAAACCGGTGTCGACCAGCACCGCTGACCGATTCCTGAATTTTTAATTTACAAATGGAGTAAAATTTTGAGAAACCGCTTTCTCATATTTGCTTAGAATAATATTTACTATCTTAATTCATTTTTTGGAAATTTTCAGAATTTATCAGATTTCTGCCAGATTTGGTGTCGACCGATATTGGCGGTTGATTCCAAGATTTTTAATTTAAAAATATAAAGAATTTCTTGAAATGGATTTCACCGTGATTCTTAGAATAATATTCTTGATTTTTGAGAATTTTTTCGGGTCGTTCCGAGATACTTGATTTTCGGACGATTTCGGTATTTTTCCGAAAGTTTTCCGCATCCGCAACTGAATCCCGGGAATCCGCCACTCTAATTATTTTTCCTTTTTCTTCCAAGAAAATATCTTTCTTTTTCCATTTTCTTTTCCTTTTTCCTATTTTCTTTCCTTCCTTTTCCTTCCACCAAATTCTCCCAAATTCTCCATTCTTCCATTATCTTCTCCAACCTTCCACCAAAATATCTCTTCCTCCAAAAATATCTTCTCCAAAATATCCAACTCCTCTCCATCACCATGGCCGGCCAAAGAGAGCCACCTCACCCCGCCATTTTACAAATAACCCCCTCTCTTTTACATTTTTACATCACCTTCACAATTCCCAAATCCTATATATACTTTTCCTTCTTCATTCCACTTCATTTTCTCTTCACCACAACTCTAACCACCACCAACTCCTCCTTCATCTCCACCATAACAACAACCACTACAACTTCTTCAACTCCTTACCTTCATCTTCTTCCTCCTCCATCTCCATGTAAACCTCCAACAAACTCCACCAAAGCTTTCACCTTCTCCTTTACCTTCTCCAAAACTACCACCATCAAACCCTCTCCACAAAACCACCACCCCATCATCTTCTCAAGGGCCGGCCACCTCCTTTGGATTGGGGCCGAGCTTTTTTCCGTCGGCAATATCTCCGATGATTATTCCGGTAATCGTTCACGATTATTCCGGTAATCATTCCGGTGACAATTGCAACCGATGATTATTCCGGTAATCGTTCACGATTATTCCGGTAATCATTCCGGTGACAATTGTAAACGACAACAACTAACATCACCATCACCTCTACTATTTTCCACCACCATCTTCACTTCCACCATCACTTTCACCATCACAACACCACCTCCATCTCCACTACTTCAACCTCCAAACATCACCTCCTTTACCTTCTTTTTCATTACTCCATCAAAATCTAACTCCTCCACCAAATAACACCACCAAAACAAGCACCTTTCCCTTTCTCTCTCCCTCCTCCTCTCTGTATATTGCTGACGCGGATCTCACCCCCGCGTCCAGGCAACGCCTTAACGCGGATCTTCGCGTTCTTGGCATCTGTTTAAACGCGGCCTTCGCGTTCTTGTACCGACGCAACGCAGAGTCCATGCCCGCATCTGTATCCCTTTCATGTCTTCACGACGCGGAGCTAATGCCCGCGTCTGTGTTCTTCTCATGCTAACGCGACGCGGAACCCATGACCGCGTCCGCGTTCTTCTCGTGTCCTGACTTGAACGCGGGTCTCGAACCCCGCGTTGTGGCACCTTTGCGACGCGATTCCCGCGTCTGCGACTCCCGCGTCTGCGACTCCCGCGTCTCACTCTCAAAACCCGCGTCTCCCTGTGCACTCTCTCCTTCCATATACTTCTCTCTCTAGTTTTCCTCTCTCTTTCTCTCTCTAACTCTTTCTCTCTCCTCTTCACTTATTATATTTATGGCGCGTACGCGAGTTCCATGGATTTCAGAGTTTTCAGCTATTCCAGAGATTTAGGCGAGTGTCTCGCTCTCGCCTCTATTTGGGTTTCCCCGCCTTGTCGGGTCGACATGTATTTTATTCCATGTTTATATGTATTTTACTGCTTTATACTATGCGTGGCTGACCCTTCGTGGTCGTTGAACTCTGGGTTTCTGCCCTCTCCTGGGATGGCTGGTAGCCACCGAGAGTGCGCTTAAACCCTGAGCGTTCTTGGTCCCTCAGCCTTCAGCCTCCGGTCTCTCACTATCTCGAAAGGAAAGTGATTGGGACCGTCAGGTCTCTCCGTCCTTCAGCCTCCGGTCTCTCACTATCTCGAAAGGGAAGTGATTAGGACCGTCAGGTCTCTCAGCTCCGCCTGGTTATCATGATCAGCGTTCAGCGCTTTACCACTAGATTCGTCTAGGCGAGATGCTGCCGGAATTCCTACTCGCACCCTAGCCGAGTTGTCCCGGTAACCTTGCCAGACGCTCCAGTGTTAAATACTGTTTGCTGTCTGTACTCTCCAGCTTGCTCAACTCCGCTTGATTGTGCTCAGCTACTATTCTATCACATGTTATGTATTTACCTGATATGTTAACACTTTACATGCCATGCCATTACTTCATACCTGTCTTTTACATGCTACTATTTAACACCTGTTTGTATCACCTGACAACTGATGTGTTATCACCTGACACCAGACATGCTACTACTTGGCAAGACCCCTTGTTATGACATGACTTGCCACCGGACTAATATCAATCTCTTGACATGACTGGTTACCTGTTTAATATCACCATCTTGTCATGCTATCCCTTGACACCCGGCATGATATACTTGACCTGTGATTATCTCATTTACGGGAATACTGTACTTGTTATCCTGTATTACATGCAGTGACTTGAATCTTGTACTTGTTATCCTGTATTATATATACATTGACCTAAATCTATAGTACTCATGTACTCCTGAACTCCTGATCATGTCTTGTACCTACTATTCCCGTAAATTGATAATCACATATTAAATTCTAATAAGACAACTTGTACCCGGTTTGGGGAAACTGATGGGCCCTGATTAATCATGTTTATGGTGGTCTTATCGAGCCGCGCGTGGCCACATACTTGAGGATCACCTGGCGGCCACCAGGGATTCCGTGGGGTGTGCTGGCACCCCTACTCCTGTTTATTCCTGCCGGGTATGCACACGCCCTAGGCCTATTTCTATGGGATCTGCGATACTCTATTCCTGTTCGGGCGTAAATAAGTCCCGGTACCTAGTGGTACGTTCCGGCTCAGCACCGGATACTCCTGAACCGTTGTCCCGGGCATGTACGGGGCCCATCCGAAACATGATTCATCGATCTTTATCAGTTTCCAAATAACTTGCTATATAAGTTGTGAGTGGAAGTATGTGGAATGGGACACATACTGAAGCCTGGAACTTAGACGGCTCCAATTATAATAAGATACTAATATACAATTTGCTGTGCCGTTTTGTAACTCGGGTTGTATGTGCTTGGATTATGGTGACCTGGGATAAAGGTATATAGATGAGGGTTTCCTTGTTTGGATTATTCCTTCGAGGTACTAATCTCATGGGGCCGTGACCTAAGCTTGTACAATCGGTTTTGCTCGTAATCAGTTTTATTCGATTTTATCGGTTTTTATCTGTTTTATGTTAATTTAGGAGATATCTGGTGTTGTCCTATCTACTTTACTTCTCATCTCTTTACCTTCCTTATCTTATCATACCATGAGTAGTTCCTGCTTGATATCACTTGTTTATATCTACTTGCTCCTGCATGCTTACCTATGCTCGCCACTTGGCATTCGTATCACCACTCGCCTGGGGAGTTCTATCTGACTCCCCTGGATCCTCATGTCCAGGTCATGGAGCTTGGAGCTTGTAGATTCTCTCAGTTGCTGATTAGAGTGGCGCAGCTGAAGCGTGGATCTCCAGCAGACCGTTCAGAGCCCCATCCTTCCAGGCCCCTTGTTCAGCTCTAGAGTTTTCTTATTGTAACTCTGAGCCACTTATTGTACTGTTCATACTTGTACACCTCTTTGTATTCTCGCAATTGCGCATGTCAGTGATGTAATATTCATGTAATATTGGATCACCTCTGGTGATAACTTTGTAATTGTACTCATGTGTTGGAATGTATAAGGCACCACTTGCTTCCATACTCTGATTCTTGCCTGTACTGATGCTTAGCGTATATACGTGAGGGTATTTCTGACCTGCGTATATACGTTGCAGTAACGTCTCCGTACCCGCAGGATCGGGGCGTTACAGATTGTTTTAGAAGAAAATAACTCTTTGAAAAGAAAATTTATTTCAAAAGAAAAAGAAAATATTTCTAAAAAGAAAAAGGTAGTTGATTCTCATTCTTGTCATGCTAGTAATGTTACTTCCTCTTTTGTTAAAAATGAGATTCATGTTTTGAAAAAGAGAATTGATTGTTTAAGCTTAAAGTTGAACAATTATGCATTTAAACATAATAAATTGGAATCTATGTTTCGTAAGAAACAAATTCCACACATGCATGCACATCCTACACGGTATACATATGCACATCATGCTCACACTCACGCCACTCATATGCTTGCTAGAGTGTACACATGTACATATTGTGGCCGCAAAGGCCATCTTGCAAGCTTTTACTTTAATAGATTAAATTTTATAAATTTTGCAAATAATAATGATTGGGTTCCATTTGTTTCTAACCTCTGTGGATCCAAAAAGAAATGGGTACCAAAAATCTCCACCACTTGTGTTTGATGTAGGTGTGGGCTCTCACATAACGTGAGAGGTATGATGTCTTGATGGTGGATGTGTTTGAGCTTAATGGATACTACCTTGGATGCATCACCTTTAAGGATGTTTGGTGCGAGGATCACCATAGTTTGGAGACCTAGAGATTGGTTCATTAGTTTTGGTAACTATCTCTAACTCCCATCTTTATTTACATGATTTCATATAAATGATTTTAACATATTTTGATTTCAATGCTCATTATGTTAAATGATCATGTTTTATATTTCATTTGGTGATCACTTGTTTAGATGTAATTTTCATTAAAACTTGTATTTATACTTGTACAAGTAGTGAGCTACACTTGATTATTATATGTTTGTACCTCATTGCTCATTTGTACTCATTACATGTACACATATAACCTAGTTTTGATAATTCTTTCATTTATACTTGTTATTCCTATTTTGTACATGTTTTGCATCATGTATATGTTATTTTTGTCTAAAACTAATAAATATACATGCATATCCTTAAGTCACTTGCCTTCATGTAAATTCTATTATGGACTCTTTTGTGTTTAGTATATGTATGTATATTTTTAGTTTTGATAGAACATACATATACCTTGAAGCTTGTTTAAATTTGATGAAAAATAATTTTTTCATATGTTTTGGTATTTTGAGCTTTACTGTTTATTTTCATGAATATGCTATTCACATGATTTTTGTGCCCTCACATTTCTTTTGTTAACTCATGACTTTATTTTCATGAGCATTTATAAGCTTTATCGATTCAAGTGTCAACTCTTGTGTATTTAGCATGCTTCATGGGATATATGATTTGTTTTCATATTTGAAGGATTTTCAACTAGTTTTTCAAAATTATTTTAAACTAGTTATTTATTCTTCACTTGGTAGTGTTTTCAATTTACAACTATTTTTAAATCTTTTTTAAAAAAATTCTACCCTTAAAGGGCTGATGGTTGGGCGACCATGCCTTGTATGCCTTAATGACTATCTTTTATCATGTACATGAAAGGGTGGTAGGTATGAGTCATACACATGATCTCTACGTCATTTCATTTTGGTATACTCATATGTGTTTCTTATATATGTATGCTTCAAATTTCAACTAGTATCAATTTTAATTGATATTTCAAATTTTATACATACATATATATGATTTGATTATGCTTGTTTTACAATATCTTTACATTCTTAAAGTACAAATTATGTTTATGTTAAGCTTGATTTTATTCCAAATATTAATTGGTATCTTTACAAGCTTATACATTGATTTCAATTAGTATTTCATTTTGATACCAAATAAATATCATAATGTACTTCATGTTTCACTTTCAATTGGTATCAAAATTTACTATTGGTATCTTAAAAATATTTTTTTTAAGTGGTACCAACTTTTATTTTTGTCAACTACAATTTGAGTTCATTGGTATCATAATTCATTTTTGTTGACTTCAAGAAATTTCAAATATTTGTTTTAAAAAAAATGGTTTCAAAATTTGTTAATATGTATTGTCTATATGCAAGGGGGCTTAACATTTCTACTATATATAGATTCATGTTGAGTGTATCTCACATTGAGGAGCTTGACCTCTCTTCTTTATGTGGTACACGTGTGTAGGGAGAGCTTAACATCTCCGCTTATACATATATATTATACTTTATGTGGGTTAGGGTTTAGTCATCCCTTCTCCATGTAATGCATGTATGCAGGGGGAGCTAACTTTACGCCTCTCCTCTTCATGAATGTATATCTCAGATGCATCTTTATTGTTTGATTGTCCTCACCCCTTTGTTGATGAATTGACAAAAAGGGAGAGAAGAATTTTAAGAGTTTATATATGCATGTTTATATATCTGTTTATGCATATATATTTGTTTAGTTTATACACTTTATTGAATATCTTTACTTTTTATTGTTATGCATGAGTTAAGGGGGAGCTTCTATGAAGCTTATCGTTAATCCATGTATATATAACTCCATGAGTTTTGTCATCATCAACAAGAGGGGATTGTTGGCCCAAAGGCCCATCACTCTAGTTTTGATGATGACTAACTCATGTAGTTATAGTACTAATGATCTTGTGCTTATTTAGTTTCAGATATTTGATCAAGATCTTAGTAGGTGTTTAGCTTCAACAAAAAATTCAAAGTCAAGTTTTGAAGCTAGCACGTGTTGATTCAGAGCTCGTGTATCAAGATCGCATCTAGTACTCAAGATGAGTCTAGCATATTGGATTAAGGTTTGGACCAAGTCAAGAAGAAGAAGAAGATTTTCAAGAGAAGATTTTCGAGAAAACTTGTGTCATGTTTGTAAGTGTTAAGATGTTGTGTTTTAGATAAAATATAAATGATAGATTAGTTGTGCATTGCTCAAGCTCATATACACACACACACAAAATTTATATGTGTTTTCATAAACTAGTTTTAGTTTTAGAAAATACCGTTTTGATTTTTGAGCTTCAAAGTATACATTCTTATGTTTCATGATTAGATTCCATCAAAAATTAGTTTATATGATTTATATGTGTTTTGAATTTCATCCATTCACATTATTGATTCAAATATTTAGAAAAACTTATTTAATGTTTCTATATCATATGTTTGAGTTTTGTCTTTATCAAAACTTATTTTAGAGCTTATTGTCAAAAATATAAATATTTCATCATATATGTGTATTGGATCATATCCATACACACTGTCAAAAGTGTTTAAAATATCTTGTTTTTGTATTTGAAAAAGTTTTAGAAAAATCGTTTTTCAAATTGAAGATTGATTTTGAAAAATACGGATTTTTATTTAAGGTAAAATTTCTATATTACAAAAATGGTTCAAAAAATTTGTAATATGTGTTGATTTTTGATCACACATATTTGTACTTCAAAGTGTTTTAATGAACTTATTTTGTAAATTTATAGTGATTTTATGGGATTTTATTAGAGTTTATAAAACCAAATTTTTATCCTGAAAATTTGCTGAGCTGGCCTGGCCTTCTGCTGGTGAACCGGCCAGTCGACCGAGACAGAAGTCAGTCGGCCGGGCGGTCGAGCGATGTGCATAGAACGTGCACAACCCTTTGGCTTGTCCATAGAGCTTTGCTCTCTGGATCTGGCCCCGGTCGACCGGGCGGTCGACTGGCAAGTCAAGTGTTGGGTGCGGGTCGACCGTCCGGTCGACCGGAAGCCCCAACAGCCATATTTTTGACAGTTGACTGGTCGACCGACAGCAAAATCTTCTGCTGAGTTGGCTCCCAACGGCTAGTTTTTGAAGCCTATATAATAAGGGGCTATTTTTTGGCTATTTTAGACAAGATTTGAGAGGGTTTCAAAGCCAGTTTTCCCATCTCTCTTAGAGATTTTCTCCACTTGTTTTAGGGCTAATATTTTCATATCAAAAGGAGAGTTTTCAAAAGTGTTTTACAAAAGAGATTTCTTGAGTTTTTCACCGCTACTCTATCTAGTTTTTCTCACACAAACTTGAGCTTTCCATTGCTATATCAATCCTCTAGGTATCTTTGTTGTGAGAGTGTTTTTAGGTGATCAAAGTGTAGAAATCACCAAGTATTCATTTTTATATTTGAGGAGGTGAACTTGCGGGTTCGTGTTTGTGACGAGTTCTTGTGAGAGCTCGGTTTAGAGGTGCGACCTCGGCAAGTTAGTGTGCTTGCGTGTGTTGTTCTTGCGGGAACAAGAGAGGGACTAGTGAGTCCAAGAGTCCTTTTGTGAACTCGTTGTAGATATTGCGGCACCGAGTGATCTTGCGGGATCATTTATAGTGAAAATTCTTCATAGCGTTGAAGGCGGGGGCGTAGAGCATGGGTGCTCGAACCTCGAAATAATTCTCCCATGTTTGTGATTGCTCTTCTCTCTCTCACTTGTGTTTATATATCTTGCATGTTTATATTGTCTATCTTTTTATATGCTTGATATACTTGTGCTTAGTTGATATATGCTTGGGATTGTGTGCTCACACTTATATTCAACCAAGAGAGTCATAGTGACACCTCAACTCTTAATCTAGATGAATCTTGAGGAGATAGTTCAGAGCCCTTCACCGGAAATTCGGCTACACTCTTATGTTATACCTTGTGTGTTAGCTTAATAGATTTTGTTTGCATAAATACTTTTTAATTCCGCATCATTCATCATTAGATTAACTAGTACACCTATTCACCCCCTCGAGATGTATTTTCACTTCTCACACCATCAAGTCGCGCACTAATAAAAATCTCTCACTGTGGCTAGACAACTTCTCCTTTCATTCCTGATCGGCCCTCCAATCCCTTCCTAGGCAAGGACCCCAAGTCTGCCCAACGAATCTGAGCGTCTTGTTGTACCTTCTTCTTTTTATTGGGCTTCTGCGAAATCCATACCGTCAGTGGGAGTGAGGACCTGATTCAAAAAACTCTCAAACTCTTTTTGAAAATATCCCTGTATTCCCTCTACTCCTCATCCAGAATCAAACCTTTGGAATTTAGACTTGGCCCGTTTCGAAGAAGCACATCCAGGGAGTGGTGCCCAACATCAAGAAGATCCTCATTAGCATCAGATCCCTCGGCCGCTCCATCCATAGAAATCCCCCATTAAAAAATCCCTTCTTAAAAGATTACATTTTTTTTTGCTACAAAAAGGCCCTCAGACTACTAAACTATACAGTCTCATGCCAGCTACCGGAGGCATCTGCTTGAGCTATTCTTCTTAGTTCTAAGGGAAACCCACTCAACATCACAGACTCAGAGCCAGCTCCCGTGTCTATTTAGTAACCCAGTCTGCGCACACGTTTCCTTCTCAATAGATGTGAGAGATGTTTGAAAACCTCCATTGAATTGAGCAGTCAGCGAGCATCTTCAAGAAGAACTGAACTCTAGAAAATGTACATGGTAGCTTTGATGTCATCACAAAAATCAGTCCTCCAGCTTCCTTCTACAGGTCCCTTGTTAACTTGTAAGTTACTCTAGAGCACCTATATCAACTTGTTTGATGGGTAACAGAAAATTTTGCCAAGCCACTCCGTTTCTATTTATTCTTTTATTGTTTTTCTTTTTTGTTTGAAAGGATGGGGGAAAAAATAGTGGAAATACTCCTTAACTAACATTTTAATCAGTGAGGATTTTGATCCCAAAACAGCTCAAGACGTTCAAGATGCCAGTTAACACTACCAGACACCCAATAGAATCCGGTTGTTTTTCAGGAACAATTTGTATTCAATTACGACAATGTTTAGGAATAAGACTATTTCAATGTTTGTAACAACATTCTTGCAATCCAAACACAGAATACACATCAACCATAAAGAAACTAAATTCACATAAAACCAAGATTTTCAGAGATATTAGCAGCAGCTGCAGTTGAAGAAGACAAGTGATGAAGTATGGGACAGGCTTAAACCAGCCTAAAAGGATGTTATTTTAGCTCATCCGACTAACTTCGCCAGATAGACTAGCTACGTCGGATAAGCTAGAAGTGCTTCGCTGCAAACTAGATTCGCCAGAAGCTAGAAACTTAGCTTCAGCCCAATGGACTAACTTTGCTAAGCTGGCTAGCTTCGCCAGAAGCTAATTGTCGCCACACAGGCGACGCTTCATATCTTTTGACCATTTCAAACCCCCGAGTAGGGTTGTGGTCCAACACCCCACTAACTTGGTGGGGTTAATTGCCTCCTTTAATAAGCAGTTACACCCATTAATATCCCTCATTACGAAGAGATAATTAAGGGGATCATAACTCCCCTAAAAGCCAGCAGATGTTGCTTAGTTTTTCCAGAAGCTAGCATAGCCTTGCCCAAAGCTATTTTAGTCTCGTCAGATAGGCGTTACAGGCTGTTTTCAACCTCACACCACTAACTTAGTGAGATTAACTGCTTCGTTTAATGGGTAGTTGCATCCATTAAAATCCTTATTAAGAGGAGATATTTAAGGAGATCGTGACTCCCCTAAAGCCAACGGCTGTTGGCTAGCCTTATCAGATTGGTGTCACAAACTATTTTAACAGTCTTTACTGATTTTTAGGGGATACTTACTCCTGTTGAGCTTACAAATAGCCCACCAACATGTTAAGACAGGGACACACATAGAAGAACAATAGAAGAAGAGAGAAACACCACGAGACAAGCAAGAGAGAGCAAACCTTCTTCTTACGTCAAAGAGCTTAGGAAGAACGTTTTTCTCATTTCTAAGATTAACATAGGATTTCAACACTCTAATCCTTTATGCTCAAGGAATTTTTCAAATCAGGAGAGAAGGAATTTCTAGCAGCAGATCCGAAGCTTATTGCCCGCATCGTCAAAGGGACAAAATGATCATGCGCTAATCAGACTCCTACTGGCACACTTTTCCAAAATCAACACTCGTAGAAGGTTCTTAAAATTTTCATTTTCTAATTACTTATAATTCTTCTTACAATTTCTTAAAGTTTTCTAATGGAAAACAATTGCCTGGGCTGCCTGAGATAACATGAATAACTCTCGGCTTCAGCGTC
Source organism: Agave tequilana (assembly GCA_038442645.1). NCBI lineage: Eukaryota > Viridiplantae > Streptophyta > Magnoliopsida > Asparagales > Asparagaceae > Agave > Agave tequilana. The sequence continues at coordinate 80,671 of JAVJIF010007922.1, forward strand.
CGCTCTTGCTTTTGTTCAGGCCCTTTTCTTTTTGCTTGTGTCTACCTTGATCAGCCAAGTACCATCTGATGTTGCCTTTTCGATCTTCAATGTCTCCCTCCAACTGCCGACATTGGTCGGTATGGCGCCTATGGTCTTAGGGGTATCATAATACTTTTTCTTACCTCTCTAATCTGGTCATCTTCATTCTAGGCAGAGCTCGACTGAGATAACTTTCCTTCTGGATTTGCATCAAGATATGAGATCTCGGTTCGTTGAGTGCCGTGAAGTGCTCAAACCTTCGGACTGAATTGTGGTGTCTCTCCTTTTCTTCCTCCGAGAGGCCATGTCTAACTTTCTCCTGCTATCTTTTTCTTGATTTTCTTTCTTACTCTCTTCCAACATATTTTTGTGCAAAGCTTCTTCGACATTCACGTATTTCTTGGTGGGATCCATCATATCTTCCACAATGACGTACAATGGTTGCTGAGGGAAAATGTCACGCCATGTTTCCCAAAATACATAGAAATAGAGTCGCAACGAGAGTCGACGACGTATATACGTAAGGAGAATTCCCCACGTATACTGCTAAGCCTAAAGTAGCTTGAACAAGCTATACGATCACTATGATAAATCAATATCACTGTAATATGACATATAAATATCTAACACAATGATAACAGATGAATAAAGGAATAAAATAAGCAATGAGTTCAATATATCAGGAATCAAGAAAATGACGAAATAAAACAAAGTAGGAATACCAGAATCAAATAGGGATAAACTTCACACTTCTCGCAACATGTCCAGTCTCAATCGAACACCTGATCAATAACATGAAACATCCACTACCTGAACGTGCAAATCCATGGTCGTCAGGAAGTGACCTAATGAGTGTGTAAGAAAAAAAAGAAGGTGCTCGTACATATAAGTAGTGTGTACATAATGATAAACAGTACTAACAGATATAACATATGAAATATGAATAAAGAGCAATAAGTCAGTCAATACAGAAATCAAATGTCAAATCAGGTCAGGTGTTTCGAGTGAGACTGGACATGTTGCGAGAAGTCTGGAGTTTCTCCATATATGATTCTGGTATTCCTACTTTCTTTTATTCTGTCATTTTCTTGATTCCTGATATGTTGACTCATTACTTATTTTATTCCTTTATCCATCTGCTATCATTGTATTAGATATTTATATATTATATTGCAGTGATATTGATTTATCATAGTGATCGTATAGCTTGTTCATGCTGCTTTAGGCTTAGCATGTATATGTGGGGAATTCTCTATGTATATACATCGTCGACTCTCATCACGACTCCGTTTCTATGTATTTTGGGAAGTGTAACGCCCCGATCTCACGGAGACGTTATGGCGACGTACATACGCAGGGCGGAGATACCCTCACGTACGTACGTTAAGCCTCAGTACAGGAAATAACCTCCATATATACATGAGTTCCAGTATGAAATAAGTACAAGAATACTTGCAGAAAGAGGTTAGAGATCATAACAGATAGGAAAAACAGGGATACATAAGATAACAAAAACAAATCACATCGATACCTATGAATGGTCTCGAGGACGAGTCTCCTATGTGAATCCAATAAAATATCTGACAAGACGATATCTGGGATCTCCAACCTGGACTCGCAAACCCAGCGTCGTCAGAAAGCGACCTAGTGAGTGATAAAATGAAGGAGGTAGTAATATGTACTATAATAATACAAGCACGATAATAATATCTAGTACATATTTATTTATCAGTGATACCATAAAAGGAATTTAATACTCAGTAGAAATAAAAAAATGTCATCTTTTAATATCATCACCACCTAGCATCTTATCATCGGGTCATGTCTACAGTAGTATCCAGTTTTATATAATAAATACTGTTGACGTGATGCATGTGAACATGTAGATGAAGTATGCAACCATTCTATAGCGATGTGAGTATACGGGAATAGTGTCTATAGGATATACAGGAACTAAAGGCATACAATGCAAGGTATACGTGTACTCGAAGAGTGTGTCACCACATGAAGTGTAACAAGCATCAGGTAATGTAGCAAAGTCTACAGGTAACATGATAGTGGATAACATATCAGGAACAGTAACAAGTACAGCTACACAATGGTATACATGTATCAGGCAAGTCATGTTATTTATACAATAATAACAATCAGTATCACCTGGTATTTTAATCAATCTCTTCCAGTGTCCCATACCACTGGCAGTTCATACTGGAGCCCGCACTCCAGTCGAACCCATCCGGACATGGCCTACAGGTACCATTATCCAAATGAGAGAGTGACTAAATAACAAGTGTTCCCAACGTCATTATTGTTTATACCATTTTATTATGTTAATTGGAAACCCAATAGTCAAGAAGCTCTAGTCAGGTGGGTGTACCCCGTGCATACCCGGGATCACGGCCTTAAACAGACCCCTGGCTGCTGAGACTAGGGCCAGCCCGCTAAGGATGTAACATGTAACAGGAACTCAATGAGTTAAAACAATAACGGGAAACGGGAGCTCATGAGTTATAACAGACGGTAACCAGCACTACCCCGTCCCCTGCAGTGGGACAAACAATGGATCCAGACATCCACCCGACAAGATCTAGTCAACCGTCAAGTCTCCCCCAACCCCATCTTATAGTTCATACATTTAATGTACACAGGGTATCAGGAACATGAACAGTACATGATACATGTAACACGAGAACAGGATATGAGCTCTGTTGATAGCACGAAACAAGATAACGGGAAACGAAAAACAATAGATGTGGGATTCTAGAGGTGGCCCCCGTGGCTTGAACCCACGTGGCACTTAGTTCCACACATCGCATATCAACAGCTCACATGTCCAGTAACGGGAATATCAATATCAGAACGGGAAATAATCATGTAACAGGAATACAAGACGAACTACTCATGTAACAATAATCCATGTGACATAAATAATGATCAATATAACGAGAATATAAGAATATCCATGAGTAATAATATAATCCATGATTCATGTAACAGAAATACATAGACAATCAATGCATGTATACAGGTGAGTTTATGTAACAGTGGTGTAAGTACATGAAGTAACCGTGCACAGAGTATCCATGTAGCGGTATCCAATGTAATAGCATCTCAATGTATCAGTGATTCACGAACATGCAATAATAATGTCATGAATCTCAGTATCTATGTAAGAGTGAGACATGTACATGGAACATCATGAAATAACGATATCTAGTGCGTTCAGTGCATTAGAATGTCCGTGGGATGGTGATACTAGCACATGAAATACCAGTGTCACGTATCCATAGAACAGTGGTCATGAACATGAAATGATAGTGTCCTGTGTAGTGTATCAGATGTTCACATGCAATACTGTATCGAATGTATCGGTGGGTCTGTAATGGTGACAGTGTCATAGTGACAATGTACATGTAGCAGTAACGAAGTGACAATGTCCAGTGATGTAATAGATGTAACTAAACCATGTGGAATAGATATAATCATCTATTATTTATATTTTATAAACTTCTCTATAATGAAGTATATTTTAATTACCATTTATAGTGATTTACCTATATCTACGAGTTATTGACTAAAGCAATCACTTAATATAACATGAATAAATATAATTTATAAAATAAAAACACTCACAAACTAGCCATGAAAAGGTATCTCTCTTTCCCACAATCACAACGGTTCCAGAATCGTCTAAATCGGACTCCGGATGCTCCAGATACCGCCCGAATACTAAAAGTAATAGAAATGGGTTAAATATGCAATAAAAATATTTCAAATGCAAATACTAAAATTTAGCAGGGGGTTTTCTGTAATATTACCTTTATTGGATTTTGGATGCGGGTTTGGGCTCTTAACGGGTCGGGTTTGGATCCAATACCCAAACCCGTAACTTAAGTTTAATGGGTGAATGGGTTTATAGGGTTAACGGGTTAATGGGTTGGATTTAATGGGTTTTGGGTTTAAACCCATTAGAAGAAGAAAGAGAGAACGAGAGAGAGGGGGGCAGCGGCTGGCGGCGGCAAGCCGCGCCCCGCCGGCGGCCGGCGGCGACTCCTGGAGAGCGAGAGAGAGGGAGAGAGAGAAAGAGATGGAGAGAGAGAGAGAGAGAAACAGGAAGAAGAAGAAAAGAAAAGAAACAAGAAGAAGAAGAACAGGAAAAGAAGAAAAGAAGAAAAGAAGAAGAAGGGAAGGAGGAGGAAAAGGGAAGGGGCATCCGGTGGCGCGCCGGCCACCGGAGCGCGCTGGCCTGCCGGCTGCGAGGCCGCCGGCGGCATGGCCTCCTTGGCTGATAATAGAGAGAGAGAGAGAGAGAGAGAGAGAGAGAGAGAGAGAGAGAGAGAGATCTGCCTGAGAGAGAGAGAAAGTAAGAGAGTGAGGGGAGAGAGAGAGTGTGTGTGGAACTTAGAGAGAGAGAGTTAAGGAGGAAGAGAGATGGTTTAAAAAAAGGAGGAGGAGAGAGATATGGCGGTGGAGTATGGCGGTGGGAAGGCATCCAGAGAAATGGAGAAGAAGAGGGAAAAAAAAGAACAGAAAGGGAAAAGATTATTTTTATATATATTTACTTAATATTATTTTATTCAGTAAAATTTGACTAGCTCCGTATGGTTCCCAAAAATTATCAAAAATAGAGAATATTATATGGAGGAGGAATGTGAAATCGGATTCATGAAATAAAGTCAGGTTTGTAAGTTAAAAATCCTAAAGTGTAGTACCGACACCGGGCGACACCGGTTTGGCCCAATTTTAATAAATTTAGAAAAATCTCCAAAAATACCCTAACGTAGAAAATATGATTCTAAGATACAAGGTGGAAGCAGATTCTCTAAATTCAACTCCATTTGTGAATTAAAAATCGTAGAGTCGATTCTCCGTATCGGTCGACACCGACTATGGAGATTTTCCAAAATAATTCAGAAAAATTTCAGAAAATTCTGAAAAATCTAAAATATTGAAAAATAATATTTGAAACTAAAATCGGCTCAATCGGACCAATAGAAAGGTCAAATTAATTTTATACGTCGTATCGAGTACTGATACTGTGATACGTATATCAGGGATCAGGGGGTTACAGGAAGTGGGCCGTGACAGGGTTTTTTAACTATTAGAGCATCATAATGTAACAATAGTGACCGGCATGAACAGAGTAATGCAGAATAATATATACATGCGCATGAAACATTAAGATAAAATGCTGAAATTGAAATAGATCAATAAACAAACACTCACATGAATGACGCGGTTTGGAACCGAATCATCGCCTGGTCTCCACTGCATGAACCGGTATGAATCTCCAGATCATCCCCATGGGTCAGTTTTCGAATCGCCATCGTATCAGGTCCATAACGAACATAAATTCAGATCGGGTCTCGGTCTTCTGTTACCGGGTTCGGAGCGCACAACAGGTCTGTATCGCTGTAACATATAATAAACACATATAACCACACGTACACATAAATGCACATGTACACACCCCTATACATATATATACGAGTATATACATACATACACATTATCATGCATACACCAAGGCATACACAATACTCACACACTTATAATCATGCATACATTTATACATACATATACACTCTTACATAAACATATACAATAAGCATGCACACCTCCATGCACACGTAACGCTTATCCACAAATGTACCATCACATAATAATTTATGCATACCTAATCACAAATGACACATATATAAATATATATATAATAACATAGAAATAGAGAGAAAGAGAGGGCACACTCACGTACAGGAGGAGACATGGCAGGAAGCAGGCCACGACGGAGCTCGCTGGAGGAGGCGGAAGCGGAGGGGGAGAAACTCACGGCCGGCCATGGAGAGTTTGATGACAGAGGAGGCGGAAGCCGCGAGGATGTTGGGGTGTCGCGAGCTGCCGTCAGGGTCTCGCTAGAGAAGAAAAAAGAGGTCGTATGGTGGTTTGGGGCTACCAGCAAAGGAAGGAGGAGTAAATTAGGTTAGCATTTTAGTTTAGAATTAGATGTTTATATAGGAGATGTTAATTGGTTATGATTATATAGTTAGATTAGGATAATCTAAATTAGATGGTTAGGATTAGGAGATAATAAGAGATTAGGTTAGTTAAAATTTTTATTTAATTAAGATAACTATAGAATTTAGTAGTTAGGATATATGAGGATTGGGTTGGTTACGATTTAGATTTGATGGATAGGATTAGATAGGATTAAATATTGGGGGGAGAGAGAGATAGGGTTAGTGATTAGGTAGTTAAGATATAAAATTACATAGTTAGGATTTAAAATTTAGTTGATAGGATAAGGATTAAAATAGATTAAATATTAGTTAGGATTTTATTTTTAAATAGAATTAGGTGAGATTGTGATTTTGAAAATAGGATGTAGATTTAGGTAAGTTAGAATTAGATATGATTTTTGTTAGGACTTGAATTTGAGATAAGATTAAAATTAGATATAGGGTAATAGGTTTTGGTTTGAATTTTGGCTCAAATAAAAGAAAAATAGAAGGAATGAAAATGGACTCATGGCATGGGCCAAGAAAAAATAAAAGAAAGATAGAAAATGGATATGGGCTAATGGTAAAGGTAAAGCATATAAAAATGGATATTTGTGTTTGAATTGGGATTAGGATAAAGAATAAGATAATGAAAGAAAAAGGAAGAGAAAAATAGGGGGGCAAAAAGTGAGTTTGTCTAAGAATAATAACAAAATAAATATCAAATATATTAATAATAAGAATAATAACAATAATACACAAAGATATTTAACAATAACAATAATAATAATTACCAATAGTAATAACCATAATAATAATACATAACAACAATAATAATTAACACAAAATACATGCAATAAAAAATACTATTATTTATTATTAAATTTTGTATTTCAAAAATAGAGGTGTACACGAAGCTGAAATCACCTAGAGGGGGTAAATAGGTAACTAGTTAATCTAATGGTGAATTAATGCGGAATTAAAACTATTTAGCTAAACACACTAAGTATAATACAAGAGTGTAGCCGAATTCCCGGTGAAGGGCTCTCGACTACCTCCTCAAGATTCCTCTAGATAAGAGTTGAGATGTCGCTATGGCTCTCTTGATTGAATACAAGTGTGAGAAAATAATTCCCAAGCATATATCAATTTAAGCACAAGTATATCAAGCAAGTAATGAATATGAACAATATGAGCATGCAAGATATAAACACAAGTGAGAGATAGAGAGAGCAATCGCAAACACGGGAGAATTTATTTCGAGGTCCCCGCCTTCAACACTATGAAGGATTTCCACTAAAATCGATCCCACCGGATCACTCGGCCCTCTCTTGTTCCCGCAAGAACTACACACCACAAGCACACTAGCTTGCCGAGGCCGCACCTCTATACCGAGCTCCCACTAGAACTCGAACAAACCCGAACCCGCAAGTCCGCCTCCTCAAATACAAAGTAGAACACTTTGGTGATCACAACACTTTGATCACCTAAAAGAACTCTCACAATAAAGATCCCTATAGGATTGATATAGCAATGGATAGCTCAAGTGTGTGTGAGAAAACTAGGATTGATTTGGTGGTGAAAAACTCAAGAAATCTCTTTTTCAAAACACTCTTGAAAAACTCTCCTTTTGATATGGAAGTGTTTGGCTCTAAAACAAGTAGAGATAAACACTTAGAAATGTAAGAAAAACTATCTAGAAAACCCACTTAAAATCTTGTAGAAAACAGTCCAAGGGAACCCCAATTTATAGGGCTCCAAAATCTAGCCGTTGGGGTTTAAATCAGCAGCTGACGCTGCTGTCGGTCGACCGGCTGGTCGACCGCCAACGGTCGAATTTCTGACCGGTCGACCGCCCGGTTGACCGCCCGGTCGACCGTGGCCTGGATACAGAGAGCAGAAGCTCTCTGCCGGTCAACCGCCCGATCGACCGGGGCCAGATCCAGAGAGCAAAACTCTCTGGCGGTCGACCGGGTTGGTCGACCGGCCCTCCAGTCAAACAAAGTCGTGCACGTTTGTGCACGTCGGTCAACCGACCTCTGACTCGGTCGACCGTGCGATCGACCGGCAGAACGCCAAGATACAGGTTTAGGGATTAAAAATTTTGGTCTTTTTCCTTCAATAAAATCCCATAAATTCTCATAAATTCTACAAAAATAAGTTCATTGATATACTTTGAAATGCAAACATGTTTGATTAAAAATCAAAACATATTACAAACATTTTGAACTATTTTTGTAATATAGAAGTTTTGCCTTAAACAAAAACCTGTATTTTTCAAAAACAATTTTTTCAAAACTTTTCCAAATGCAAAAATAAGATATTCTAAACACTTTTGAAACTTAGTGTGTATGGATATGATCCACTACACATATATGATGAAATATCTATATTTTTGACAATAAGCTCTAAAATACGTTTTGATAAAACACATGTATATTTTGAGGCTTAAAAACCAAAACGGTATTTTTCTAAAACAAAAACTCTCTTATGAAAACACATATAAATCTTGTGTGTGAGTGTATATGAACTTAAGCAATCCACCAACTAATCTATCCTTTACATTTTATCTAAAAATAAAATCTTGACACTTACAAATATGACACAAGTCTTCTTGGAAATCTTCTCTTGAAGGTCTTCCTCTCCTTCTTGACTTGGTCCAAACATTGATCCAATGAGCTAGACTCCTCTTGAGTACTTGATGCAATCTTGATGCGCGAGCTCTTGAATCAACACGTGCTAGCTCTAAAACTTTGACTTGAAATCCTTTGTTGAAGCTGAACACCAACTAAGATCTTGATCAAATATCTGATACTAATTAAACATAAGATCATTAGAACTATAACTATATGAGTTAATCATCATCAAAACTAGAGTGATGGGCCTTTGGGCCAACAGAAGCTTGTTGCAAAGTTCGTGTCGGAGTCGGGTTATAGGTAAATGGTGGTGGAGGGAAAGGGAATGGAGGAATCAAGGGAACCGTATGGCTAGGATCCCGAGGTGTTGATGTTGATGTCGCATCGTTTTGAGGTGTTGGTGTTGTGTCGTCCTTGATCGCCTGGAGTACTGGTCCTCCCACTTGCCCTCGCCTAAAGTAGTGTGATTATTATGGGTGTTCATTGTTTGTTTCTCACAGACGACAACATTGATGAAGTATGAAAAACTGGGTCTCAACGCATTGGGTTCTGCTCCGAGGTCCACTCAGATTCTAGAGCTTTGAGGTAAGCCTCGGGTGTCCGAGATGACCTGCAAGACATAGTTGTTAGGGGGCGGGTTTTGGTTCCAACCAAATCCCCTCCGATGGTCAAGTCAGAGTCTGAGATATCGACAAGTAGATGCAGGAAGTAAACACTAATAAGAACAATAAATGATAGTGTACCAGTCTTGATGGGTGTGACTTTCTTTATATAGGGTACATGAAGGGACAACATGACCATTGCAGATAGGGAATGTCATGAGGGAATAAGTCATACACTGTCCTTGCACATCATGGTTGGGCTTGGGTTGATAGGCCTTTTATGCCCGTCAATCCTTGTATTATCAATGACCGTACAAATAGTGTCATTATGTACAGATAGTGCAAACATTATTGCTGAATGTTTGATACACAGACAAATTCCAACCAATCAAGCTCTAGATATGGATTCTGTCATGTTTCACTGGCAAAAGAAGTTCACAGGATTTCTCATCCTGAAAAAACCCAGTACCACCATGCTGCACATTCTATCTTCAGAATCAATGACAAACATAAGATCTCACTATCATTAGCACATATTTTAAAACACAAGACAATATTAAAATAGCCATCATCGCTTACAGGTAAATCAACCGGTCATTATACAAGAGCATGCCAGGATTTAGATAAGTTCAATGTGGGCGGCTATGGCTTTATGCTCACACTTCCGTATTATTTCAAATACCAGCTCAAGATGATACAGGCTGACACTTAGAGCATGTTTTTTGCACCTAGAGATTAAACATCACTTTGATTGCAGTACTGCCACTGGCACTGACCTCAAAAGCCTCCTCTACCTCCTTCTGTGAAAACCCGAATCTGTGCGTTATTAAAGGTTTCACATCGATTTTTCCAGTCCTGAGGAAATCGATGCATAAAGGCCAAGTGTTCTTGTAGCGAAAGATGCCGAGCACATCAACCTCTCTGTAACAGAAATTAACCAACGGTGAGCTATAACAATAAATCTAATACTTCTGTCAATGAATATTTTCTGTTCTGGCAAATGGCAATGACTCGAGTTTCTATTTCGATGAAAAATGAGAAGAATATGGAAAGAAGGGAATTGATTACCTTGCTGCGGCAGAGGTAAGGGGAACTGTCATCTCCGTATGCCCCATTCCCACCAGGCAAACTTTACCGCCAGGGTGCGTAGCGTTTAGGGCAGTTGACACTGTTTTGCTAAAGCCAGCACAGTCAAAGCTCACATCGATGTCGGTGCCCATAGCATTCCGTATTTTAGTAACGTCCTCATCCACATCCTAAATAGAATGAAATAATGATGAACAAAACCATATCCATAAGAACCAAGATATATGGAAATAACACATGATGGATGAAACAGAAGATACTGGTGTATGGTTATGATTAGGAACAATGGTTATGTTTAATGCTTTAATAATGATAAACTAAGTGAAATGGGCAAGGATGCTAGCTTCAAGTTCCTTATCAGGATCACAAGCTTACATTTTATGTATTTATTTATCAGAATAAGTTTCACCTATAGCTTATGACCATAATACCTTTGTAGGAAGGGAAGCAAAAGGGGAGAGAAAACAAGGCTCTAAATTATTTTTGTTTAAGAGTAGTTATAGATTAGATAAGACCGAAAACTCCATCAGAAATCTCTCCATTTGAATCAAAGTTTTTTCCCGGTCATGGTTTAAAATCTTTTAAAATCTTGGTATCACTACCGATTTCAACCAATAGCTTTTAGTATTAATATCGTCAATATTGATCATCAATATCGGTAATATTAGCCTCGATATTGGCCGATATCGTCTCACTTACCTAAAAGCCGATATGATATTACCGACATATATTGAAACCATGGTTTCAATCTTATTTACAAATTAACCTTAATGTTTGTCCCTTAAACTAAGGCTTTGCCAAAATTTTAATGAGTTGTATCAGAACCCATGATTTATTGGGCCTGCAATTTGACATGCTGAAAATGGCGCATTTAGTTTATCTAAACTAAAAGATGGGCTAAAATGCACCATGCTACGTGCAAAAAAAAAAGAAGTTTATAAGCTAAAAATTGGTCTATCTTGTGGACCCATGAAGGAAAGAAAAGAAACTTAGTAGAGGATAAAAATAGTTCGTCTTGCTGACTTAGGAAGAAAGAGATAAAAAACTTTGTATTGGGTGAAAGAATAGTCCACATTGCTAGCCCACAAAATAAGTGAAAAAGATATAGGTCTAATCTGCCTTGCAAGATGAGACGATATCGACCCCAAACTAATGGCCAATGTGAGGCGGGCCCAGAGGCGGGTACCACTTGAGCCAGGTGGAGTTTGTCAGAATGTGTGTCAAGAGGCAGGCCCAGAGGCTAGTACGACTTGGGCCAGGTGGAGTTTGTCAGAATATGTCTCACACGAGTTGAGTGAGAATTCTGGTCCAGTTAGGATGAATCGACAAATTTGATAAAAAAAATATAAAAGTATGAGAATAGTCTCATATCGAATAGGGAGGTGATTGGATCTATAACTCCATCAGGTGGTTTTTTCTTTTTCTTTTTCAAATTGGGTTTTAATTTTTATTAACCAATCTACATCAGTGCACATCTTCTGAATCAAGTCTTTAATAAGCTATGACTCCTGACGAGTGAGACAAAGTGATATAACATGCATATGCACACACACATTTGTTCTGTACTTGCGCAGAGAGACAGCGAGGGAGCCTATATGAGTTTCTCGACCCCAAACTAATGGCCAATGTGAAGCGGAGAAGCAAGTTTGACAAGAATAGAGGGGTCTGCAATCAAACAGAGGAGGATAGAATTATCTAAGTTGTAAAGTGAGACTATGCAGCAAATCCCAATTTATGCTTCTATGGTGTCAAGATCAGTCGGAATCAATCAGCAAGCTATGCGAGTTGACATCAAATGGAGAGGGCATGATCTGTGAATGCACGGATCCTGAAGTTGCTGGTTCGGATAATCTCATCGGTCGAAAATGGGTGTAGTCCTTCTTTATCAGTCTTGTTGTGGTGGTTTTTTGGTGGAGATCTTTTCTATTTCTTTTGCATGTGTTTGTGATTGGTTGACGCTGTGAAGGAGGAGGCAATAATAGAATGCCTACCATGGGTACCTCTTCCTCGCCAATTTTCAAATTTCTCATCTCTTCGCCCTCTCTTCTCCACTAATTTTTAATTTTTTACCATCAGGATATTTTGTTATTTGATCCTAACATGAACATTTTGCAACATGCCTACAGATAGCTCGACCAGTTATGAAACTTTTCTATTTGATCTTCAACTAAAACCTATGTTCAATAAGTTTGCAGTTTTCAAAAGCTGAATCCATGGCCTTACTGCCATCTATTATTTGAATGCGTCATAAAATAGACCAATGACTAAGAATGGTATGATCATTTGCAATGGAAACAAGACCACAAATATCTAAATAAAAAAATAATAATAAAAGAAACATAAGAAGGATAAGCTGGATAACATGTTCCAGAAAAGAGATACGTAGAATGCTTAAGCATGGTTTAAAATCTTAGTATCGATATCGGTATCGGCCAATGGATTTTAATATCAATATCGGCAATATCGGGTGTCAATATCAAAAATATTGTCCCTATTGGTAATATCGTCCCCGCCATCAGCCGATATCATAGGATTGATATCGTATTGAGTACCTCAAAACCCGATACAATATTGCCGATATATATCAGAATCGGCCAATATTTGAAACCATGTGCTTCAATAACCCTTATTAGAAAGGGTCAAGCAAATCCTTCCGCAAATGTAGTTTGGATGGAGTACGGCATATAAACAGATTTATATTATAACCTGTCTGAACAGGTGGATTTATTAATCTCCAAGGGTTAACTCCTCTTAACCTTTCAGGATGGTCTAGTTTAACCTTTGTGCCCTTTTTTGTTTTTTCAGGTTAAAAACAGGTTAACTCCCCTCAAATCACAGAAGAACTTCACGAGAGTTGGTAAAGGCATTTTTCTTGTAGCGCAACAGTTACAACTTGAAGGTAGTTCGAGGCGCGTGTCCAGCAGACATAATAAAGAATTTCTACCGTATATAGAGGAATGGCAGTGAAAGGTCTAGCCAACTATGAGCTACAACTAGGGGTGTAAACGGGTCGGGTTCGGGTCAGATCCATGCCATATCCGAACCCAAACCCGATAAGAAATTCGAATTCGTATTCGGGTTCGGGTTGGAATCACTTATTTCTTATCGGGTTCGGGTCGGATTCGGATTTTAAATAGTTATATTCAACTTTCAATTAAAGTTATTTTTTAAAGTGAATTTCAATTTTATTATATGTAAATTGAAAGCCTACATATTTTATTTTTATAATAATATCATCAAGTTCTCATTTATATAATTTTATCAATTTAAATATAGTGAAGTGTATGATGGTGAATTTCATTTTATAACATTTATTCTCTTTTCGGATTTGTTATCGGGTTTAAAAGTGTCATGCCCGAAACCCGACCTGATAAGAATTTGAATCTAACTTTTTAGATCCAAACCCGTTAAATATGTAAACGGTCGGATCGGGTTATCGGGTTTTCGGGTACCATTTACAGCCCTAGCTACAACCATAGGTAAAAGACATGGATTTACCAAAACTCACAATATCAAAGAGGTAATAGTTACAACTCTCTTTATTTTTTCCTCACAAATAAGGCCATAACTATCGGATTAAGAACAAACAAAACTATAGAATTACTGAGTTATATAGACTTGATCCTACATCAGAGACTACAATCATCCTACTCACATGGGATGACAAATAAGACATTAGACTGGATTTATAGTGACAACTTAATCCTAGATAGACTCAAATTATTTTCTCTAGACCTAATCTAATCCCAAATGACAACTGTTGACATCATAGGTGCTGCAATACAATGGATACCAGAGTTAGCAATACAGTTAAGTTAAATAAGAAAAAAAAAAAAAAGAGTCTGAGGAGACTAATAATATTGAATGTAACTTGATTTCCGATGCATGTAAGCGAGATAAACTAATATTATTTTCTCAAACCACCTAATCACATGTTATTTTCAGAAATTAAACCCAAAATTTGTCTTCCTACTTAACAAAATGGCTCATATGGCATGAAACCTGAGTTCATAGATTTGTTGGATTCTACTTTTTGCAGTCTCGGTATGTCACAACTCCATGAAAGCCTTTGCTAAAATTTTATACTAAGTTGACACCAGGTCTCGTTGTTCTATTGAAGAACAGAGATAAGCTGAAACGTACACTTTCCATCAAAGTTGATAATATCAACAATTGAAATGAACAGCAAGACAATAAAATAAAAGACTAGAGACCCCAGAACAAATTTAAACAGAATACCAAGTAGCATGGATGGAGGCAAACCTGAATATTAGTAGAAACTTTAACAACATCATCTGCACCAAGAGACTTTGCAACTGAAAGACGATAATCATCAACATCCACCACAATGATTCTTGGCGAACCAAAAGCACGGGCAGAAAGCACTGTTACTAATCCTATAGGTCCAGCTCCCATGATCAGCACATTCGTCTCAGGACCAACAAGAGCGCGACGGCAAGCATGGACTCCGACACTAAGGGGCTCACACATTGCCCCTTCCTCCAAGCTCACGTTGTCAGGAAGTTTAAAGCACAAATCAGCAGGGTGGACTATCTGCCAAGAAGAGAGGGATCAGAAGCCCTAGCAATGGCTTATATGACATGCATTATTTTGGATTAAAACTTTTCATGGAACACGTTAAGATCATATCCAAAACTGACAGCAGCTATTGGTGATGCAGACAAAAGGAATACATGCAAAGATTACTAAATAGTAGGTAAATATCTATGATACATTGTTTTTGAGGAACGGATAAAGAAGCGGATAAAGGAATCAGAGATAATTATGAACAAAAATATCCTTAGTTCTCTAAATCCAATGTGTTTGGTCACAATATGTTTTTTTAAGTTGTTTAAGAAATAAAAATATAATATCAAATTGTTTCAGACTATTACTCTTCCATGAAAATATGGCCACCATTTTAGTTTCTCAATTCTCATCAAGCATGGTACTCGGGCAAACAAGCGCAAGGAGAAGCAAGATTCTGATTCACACATTATGGAAAACAAAGGGGTATGGATTATGCAAGGTCTGTACAAGGGTCAATAGTGAGTTATCTACCATAAAGACAAAACTATGCTTACAAGGTATGTTGCATGGACACAGCCTCACCAATATGGACATGATATACTGACACACAATAAGTTCTTAAAAGTACACACACGTCCACATGCGTGTCCAACACGACACAACTTCATAATAGAAGCATACATGCAATATAAAGCAAAAAATAAATGCAGGTTACGTTCACTTGTTCTTCTCTGCTTCTTTCTATATCTATCTATGTCTTTCTCGAACGAAACCTCTTATTTACTTTATTTGTTCCGTAACTAAGACATGGAAATTATGTTTTACTTATCATCTTATTTTGACACAACAACACAAGGGTACTTGAAAGCATCTATTAAGTCCCTTTTTTTGGCTTTTAGTTTCATGTCCTTCTTTCCTTCATAACTGTAAAAATGTTCTGTAACAATAATTTAAATCAAGCTTGAGAGATGACTACCATCTAGTCCTGACAAAAGCAATATATTATGGTGACTCAACATACCGGAAAAATTCATGACATTGTTAAAGACGAATTTACATATCGATTAGAGAATGCAATAACACTTTCAAACTGATATTCCATCCATTAAGAAGCACATCATGCTAATTATGATATTTAGTGATATAGAAATTATGATGGTTTTAATATCTCAAAGTTGAGAAACCTGATTAGCAAGAGAACCATGGACAGGGGGAGTGGCAAAGAACTTCATCTCGGGACAGAGGTTATAGCGTCCGCCCTTGCAAAGTTTGCAGCGCATGCAACTGATCCCAGGTTCTAACGCCACGCGATCCCCCACAATTAGAGACTTCACTTCACTTCCCACCTCTTCTATCACCCCAGCACACTCGTGTCCGATCACCATGGGTTCTTTGACAACGAAATTCGCACAACTCATTGTCTGAAATATATGTGTATATATATATATCAAGAAATGAAAACTATAACTACAAGTTTTAATAACTGATATAAACAATAAGAATCAAGATCACAATTTCATCTGCATAAAGTCATCACTGGTTATAATAAAGAAACAAATAAAGAGGGAAAATTGATCAATGATTGACTATTTTGCTTCGAAAATATGAACCTTGAGGTAATGAACATCACTGCCACAGATACCCACGGCCTTCATCCGCACTCGAACTTCATGTGGGCCTAATAGAATTTATTGAACAAATGCAGTGAGTAAAAAGGGGGAAAGTTTCACAATATGAAAAAATTACAGATCCTATTTATAAACCAAAAAAAAAAACTATCAACTTAGCTATAAACACTCAATCTAAGGAACCAATTTTGAATATTAGACAATAAGAAAAATTTAAAGTTATTATCACTATTTCTTAGTGATGGCCACAGCAGTAATATAAGCCATGATCAACTACAATAAAACTAACCTGCTTATAGCTCAGAGAAAATTATAAGCCATCAACATCATTGGTTCATTATTTGGAAGAAGAAATAATCTCAATTATTGAAACAAAAGGAAAAAAACAAGGGGAAAATAATTTTAAAAATACCAAGAGGTGGGAGCTTGAATGGTTGGATCTTGAGAGTGTTCACTGCAACAAGCCATGCTGCCATGTTCTCTTCACCTCCATCTCCTTCTTTCCCCATCTCTCTCTCTCTCTCTCTCTCTCTCTCTCTGTGATATCAAAACAAATCAGAATTTGTAATTAAATAGTGAAGGTAAGAAGAAGAGAGAAGAACAAAAAAAGAATTTTATGTCCCACCACTTTTAGTCAGAAAGGACAAGAAGGGGGGAGAGACTGTGGGAGCTACAAATGTGTCCTCCGTTTAATTCTTATTCCTTGAAATTACCCAACTTTCTTATCCTTCACTGTGTCAGTTTCCAAATTGAGTTTTTCCAAACAAATCAGAATTTGTAGTTAAATAGTGAAGGGGAGAAGAAGAGAGGAGAACAAGAAAAGGATCTGATACTTTTAGTCAGAAAGGACTAGAAGGGGAGAGAGACTGTTGATGGAGCTACAAATGTGTCCTCTCAATTCTTAACCCTTGGAAAATTACCTAACTTTTTCTCTGTTCATGATCTGATACTGCATCTTATCCTTCACTGTGTCAGTTTCCAAATTGAGTTTTTCCACTTGGCTTGTACCCATTATCATTACAAATTACGCAGAGTAATCAATGATGTCTGTTCATGTCAACCAATTGATCAACTACCAAAAAAAATTAAAAAACAAATCATGTGTACTGTGAGTCTGTGAGCCCAATATCTAAGATTATGAGTTTAATTAAATATAGCTTTTGATTAATTAGCTTAATTAATCAATCTGACATATTCTGGGATTTGTTTTATGCCTATGGCTAAATATGCTAGTGTGGACAAATCTGTTATTGGTGAGGTATTGCTTTCTGATTAAGAGGTTTGGCATTGGATTGGAGTAATTCTAGTGTCACATGATGTAATGAAGAAGGCAAGAAGGAAAGAGAGAGGTAAGAGAGATTTGTTCGTCTATTCCTGCTGATCTTTTCTATCAAATATATTGAATTTGAGGTAGCAGACCTTACCAGCTCAGCTCTCTTTTAATTAGGAAGAAAATTTTATCAATCAACATAGTTCATGAATATATTAGACACTGCTGATAGTACGTGTAACGCGCCTTCTTCATTGAACCAGAAACTCTCTCTTTTCTATTTCTGAACAATCTGAATCTTCCCTTCAACCAGATACATGTTTATACAAGAGACCAGACGACAGAAAAGAAATGCAACAAGAGGAGCCAAAGCCTATGGGCTTTTTGTGCTCTTCAGACTTAATCAGATGGGAAACTGAAAAGAAAAGAAAAATTATAAAAGCCCTTCTGCAAAAATTCTACAGCAAACAAGTACAGAAACCCAAAAAGAACACTTCTTTTTCTCTCAAAATAAATTGAGACAGATTGGGCAGAAAATGTAGCACTCTCAAGTTTATTAGAAGGTTCAAAGCTCAGCTCATTCATTGCGCACATACTTCCTCGAGTAACCTCTCTGTGATGTCGCTCACAGCAATGTTCTCCATCTTTAGTCGGTTACGCATCCCAGGGCTCTTCTTCCCAGCAGCCACGTACGTCCTAATGAGGGATTCGAACACCTCTGCTCCCAAGTCTGGCTTTACCGCCTTGAGAAGCTCGATGAATCCCTCAGCACCCTGAACATCTTTCTTATCTTCAAAGTATGACATCAAAGCAAAGATCACATCTTCTGGGGGGACCCAAATCCTATCAAAGCTTCTACCCTTCTTGATTCCACGATCAACACACCTGAGCACGGATTTCATATCCCCGTTCTTTAGGTAGTATTCCATAAAGATCTCCCAACTTTTGGCATTAAGCCTTGCCCCTTTCCGTTTCGCCTGCCTCTTAAAAGTTTCGGCTTTTTCTAGCATGCCTTCTTTAAGATAAGCGCCAAGCAGAGCATT
Source organism: Agave tequilana (assembly GCA_038442645.1). Classification (NCBI taxonomy): domain Eukaryota; kingdom Viridiplantae; phylum Streptophyta; class Magnoliopsida; order Asparagales; family Asparagaceae; genus Agave; species Agave tequilana. The sequence continues at coordinate 99,483 of JAVJIF010007922.1, forward strand.
GACAATCCGAACGTCATATGTCGAGCACTTGGACTCCCATTCCTTGAAGCATGTCTCTGCACCTGGCAAATCCTTCAGCTTCACCAGCACCTGGATCATATTCAGATAACTTATATTTGCCATCTTAGGATATGCTAGCTTCAAAGATCGCCATATCCTGTAGACTTCAACAAGATTCCCAGATCGACCATACAATGTTATGAGGAATTGATAGGCTTCAAGACTACTCTGACCTGGGGCATTCCTCCTCTCAAGTTCTTTGAGAGCCCCTTCAGCCTTCTGGAACATACCAGCTTCTACATATATAGAAGCTAAATTGCTAAAAGTCGTCCAATCAGCAGCAACCCGTCCATCTCTCTTCATCTCATCCATGACCCGCTCAACACCAGATATGTCATTCATGGCAGCAAGGCTCCTCATCCAAATATTATAGGTAAAACAATCTGGCATGACATCATTGACCTTCATTTCTTGTATGATGCCAGGAATCTTGTCTGGTTGGCCTGTTTTAGAATATAGTGTCATCAAACTGTTATACGACATGGGGCTTGATGCAAATCTCAGTTCCTTCATCTTCTCCATAAGGGCCTCAGCCTTTTCAGTCATTAACTCTTTGCAATAGCAATTAAGCAGAGCTCCATAAGCAAGGTGAGTTTTAGCATCCTCCGGCAAATTGATGAAGTACTCTTCGGCAGAAGCAATGCCTCTGGCTTTGGCTACAAGATCCAGACGTATAGCATGATCACTATTTGTCAAGTTCATCCCCCTCCTAGACATTTTTTCTGAAAGCTGCATAAATAACGATAACGGTCGTTACACATCAAGCTGCCTACAAAGAAAAAGGCTAAGAACCAAGAACAACAGGAAACCAACAGGCTACATTTGGCAAATATACCCAAAATTTAAATATATAGGCAAATATAGATCAATGTGGTACATGTAGAGATATTACTGAAGCAAATAATCCTCAAGCGATGGTCTGGTAAAATATTAAACGGCAAATGAGTACTCGGTAAAAAGACAATGAAAAAAATTCCAACACAAGACACAAGCAGACACCACCCAAACTCACATAAATACCATACAACCGCAAAGTAAGCAGCCTAGAAAGATTTACAAGAGTTTGAATCTTTCTTCTGCAACAACTGTATTCATTAACTAAAGAACAAAAGGCTACAGAAACTGAAATTGGCCCAAAGGGGGTGTCTATAAAAAAGTTCTACGAATCTCAATCAGTTCCTCTAAAATTTAAAACCAAGTTGAGAAAAGAGTGTTAGATCAAAGTTGTGAAACAAGAGGATGAACAACAGGTCGAAGATTTCTTTTTACACTGTTGGTTCCCTTACAAATATGACGACATGTCCGTCAATATCAGCATCATAACACAAGTCGCATGGATGTCGAATCAGATAAGACTATAAAAATTGATAAAGGTACATGATTACAGTTCATTCAACTTTTATTAAATAAATGGAGAGTCCACCAAGTAAAAGGGCAATTGAAATTAGACAATTCCTACTCAGTGCCGGTTCCATGGCTAAAGTTATTGCAGTAAGCCATTCATAGTTCACATAGCTCAATGGAGAGATATTGTATACTGCATGTTTCACAGATAAATCATACTGTTCGAAACTCAAGAAACATAGAGTTCAATGTGGATCGCACGTACATAAACCTGCCTGCCCCACTGACACGCATGTGTGTGTGTGTTGTAATGACAACAAAAGCTAACAATAAGGGTTGGTTTTTTCTCCCTCGAAGTTTTACATGATTAGGCAGATTAGATCAAATGAACCACTAGATTGTAAGGTCCATTTTGAATATTAAAATTAAATTATTTCATGATCAAATTACTGGTCCTGATCAAAGGGGGCCTTTTCTATATCCATATCAGGACTCCTAGTTCTTTTGTTCTATAACTACAAGAAGTTGCTTTGTTATTATCTTTTCACGGCCAGAAGTAGCCCTAATGCCCCCCCCCCCCCACCCCACCCCACCCCCCCCCCCACCCCCAAAAAAAAAAAAAAAATCCCAAAAAAAAAAAAAATCCCCCAACCCCACATCCCCCCCCCCCTCCCCACCCAAAAAAAAAAAAACCCCAGCAAAAAGTTCATATTTTATAACCATTGGCATAATCCAATCAATAGGGTCATGTTATAAATGGAAAATCATCTTTGGCCGCTTGACATTTTAATGATTTCTTCTAAACCCGTGATCCTTTCAAATGAACTGTTAAACCCTTGATTTTTCTGTTTAGAACCTTTAGGCACTTGCCTTTCTATCTTTAGCTGTAACTTGCTATTACTATGTGAAACTCACTCTCTCTCTCTCTCATAATCATAAAAGAAGTCAGTTTCTGTGTGCAAAAAGTAAGTACTCCATAGAAGTAAAAGTTTCAGGAGCCTAAAAATAAAATCCAAAGAGAACAAGAGGCAAGGATTTAACAGTGCATTTGGAAAGTTAAATAGATTTTAAAAAATCATGCAAAATCAAGGGGCCAGAAACATTTTTCCTAACATAATACAAGTACATCAATGTACAATACCCAGGAGACAATTCCAAATTTCAGGGTGATGCCACCTTCGATCTTTGGCAACAAACCCAGTAGTGGTAACCAGTGTTCTAAAAAACCCGTTATATAACTCGTTATATAACCTAACGCCGACCAATTGTTACGTAAGAGGGCTAAAAATACAATATTTCATTACTATAGTTATTTTGCCCGTAATATTCGTTACGTTACGTTATTAACGTAACGCACTGTTACTTACGTTAGTGTGCAAGTCAACTTTTATAAAACCCCCTAAATTCGCTCAGTCTAAGACCAAAAAAATCCCCCAAAAAATCTTCTCTGCAACCTCGTTATCGTCTCTGCAACCTCGGCGGCGGCGCCAAGAAGACGAAAAAGAAAGAAGAAAGAAGAATAAGATCTACCTCTGGTGGTTCTCCGTCGTGGTGATTCTCGTCGGCGTCATCTCCAAGCGGTAATTCTTCGTCGTGGTTCTCACCGACGTCGTCTCCAAGCACATATAAGCTCTCTCTCCTCTCTCTGCTCTCTCTCCCTCCAATCTCTCTCTCTGCTTTCTCCCCCGGGAGAAAGCAAAGAGAGATCTGGAGAGAGAGATCAGAGAGAGAGATCGAGGGGGAGAAAGCAGAGAGATCGAGGGGGAGAGAGCAGAGAGATCAGGGAAAGAGAGAGCAGAGAGAGTGAAATATCTAGGGGAGGGCAGCGAGAGATAATTGTTAAAAATATTGGCTGAGACAATATTATCAAAAGATAATTGCTAAAAATTATCATGTTTGTTATCATATTTGTTATGTTTGCGAACTTATTATGAAATTTGTTATATTTGCGAACTTATTATAACTTGTGAATGTGAAAAATTATTGTGAATCTTACTAAAAATTATTATGACTTGCTAAATGTGTTGTATATTATTTTGACATATTTTTAGATTTTTTTAAATTATTTTTCTATTTATAAAAATTCTTAAATACAGTATATAAATTAATTTTTATTAAATAAATATTAAATCGTGTAACTTATGTTATGCGTTACGTTATAACCTATATTAACATAACAAAGGAAAAACGTTATCATTACGTTATCGTTACTTTAAACATTGGTGGTAACCTTGCAAGACTCATCATTCTAGCCCTTGTTAATTGACCATTGCATTCCATAACTTTACTCCTTTAGACTAGACACATTCATAGAATTTAAAGGGGAAAAAGAAGGCCACTCCATTAACACTCAGTTGTCATCTAACGGCAACCGTCCCCTTATCAAAATGAGCCTGTCAAAGGCAAATTGGATTCACAACCAATACCGCATATATAAAACAGAGATTATCGTGCAAAAAGAATTCTCAAAAAGGAACTGATAGAATATATACACACACACATACTTGTGTCCTTCCAAAAGGATTCGAGGTCGAATCCTTCCCACTCAAATTCACGCCTCCGACATTCGAATACAAGATCCACTCCGTTGAAGTTGATTTATATTATTTGAAGTATTTATAAATCAAACTTCAAGTGTTTTGAATACTTTTTGTCCATCCATCAAGTAGGGAAAAAACGGACGGCCTAAATAGTGAGTTGGTTAGTTTAACGGTGTAGATCATTTGAAACCTAACAAAAATTGATTTGTAGGGGTTTTTAAATGTTTAGATCATAATGAAATGGCCGGATCGAGAATTTGTATGTCTAAAGACATAAATCTAACCAACTCACTACTTTCGGCCGTTCATTTTGCGCCGCTTGGTGGATGGGCAAAAAATATTCAAAACACTTGATTTTTGGTTTATAGATACTTGAAATAATATAGATCAACTACAACGGAGTGGATCTTCTATTCGAATGTCGGAGGATTGAATGTGAGTGAGAAGAATTCTGCCTTAAATCCTTTTAAAAGGACACATATATACATACATATATATATATATATGTATATAATATAATATGTGTGTGTGCGCACGCGCGCGTGTATATATATGTGTATATATATATAATAGATAAAAGAGTACATATGAATGTTCAGTAAATACTATATACAAAATCTTCACAAAATCATAAAAAACATTGTTAAAACTAGAAGCGACCCAAGTGCAAGCATAAACTAATAAAAAATAAAAAATCCATCAACAACTCGGTTCAAATTCCCACCTATCAATACCTTCATTTTCAGCTTTATCCTTTTCTTGTTCTCAGAATCTCAATAGTGGAGCAACTGCAGCTCGTTCACCAAACCAATAAATTAGTTACATTACCCTCTTCCACCAAAAACCCAATGGAAATCATAGATTCGCATCCCAGGAAACAGCATCTCCTACAAAGCCACTTTGCAAACTTCAAGCTTGCATCAGAATTAACTAATGCTGGAAACACAAGACTTCCCCAGCCCCAAAATCTTACCCTTCATCGAACTTAGAATTTCTTTCTGTATCATTCATGAGCCAAAATTTTCTCCAAACCTCGATATCATGACTTTCAAATACTGGCACTCACAATAGACCCCATGATACCATTTAAGGAGTTCTATAGAAGGTATGAGCAGCACCCCTCAAACTTCTTCTAACAATTAGTAAATTTTTTAACATTGCTTTTTTATATAATTAGAAGATTTCATTAGCAGCAGATATGATCAGCGCACCTCAAATTTTATAATAATTAAAAGATTATATTAAATCTTTAGTAAATTGTTAATATTAGTTTTTTTTATAATTTTCAATTCTAGTTGTGATTTAGTCATAAATCTTTGTTAGTAAACCTTTAAATTCATCACAAAATCTAAAATAAAAATTCATCACAAAATCTAAAATATGCTAAAGTAAACACAAATTTCTTTTCATAATTTGTTAATATCAAAAAATACTTTTGTAACCATTCATAAAAAGAGAATTTTTTTGTTGAATATGTATATATGTAAACAAACCAAGTGATCAACATATAAAATTTGATATATGATGTTCTGCTAAACACGAATATTTCCTATCCCATCTTTTTGTTGTGTCCCATTTTTGTAACCATGTTACTAGCAACCTTGACCACTGTTATACTGCACAATTCTTGAATATTAGTAAATTTCATAACCTCAAAACACAAGATTTTTCTCGAAATCAGCACATAGCCTAGGGCTTCTTGTAGATGCCTTTGTCAACTATTTAATCTGTTTAATGCAATAAAGAAGATTATAATGTTGATAGCTACAAAAAAAAAAGTCAAGTTCTTTGAATAGTGCTCTGCACGTTGTGATCATTACAGTTTTTAATATCCTTACTCTCTTTCAGCTTTACCAACTTCTCATCCAATTCACAGTTGAAAGGTACAATTGGTTCATAGCCAAGTTACTGCACCCAATCATGAATTATTAAAAGAAATCAAAAAATCAGATTTTGCCTCCCCTAAACCACAGGGAGATAAGGGGAATAGAAATAGAAGGGGGAAGGAGAGACCACAAAGGCGACCTTCACTCTGTGATGGAGGAAATTTATTTTGTTTGATATTGAAGCCGGAAGCTCAAATGTGTCGCATGTGGTTCTGAACCTATTGAAGTGGAATTAGGCTAGGGTCAAATCATTTACTAAAAAGGTGCATCGGCACCTCAATCTCAAGTGCCCATTTTTGTCATTGTGAGAACCACTTCACCACTCCTGAGTTAAAATGTACTACAATTGCCAAGTTGTCATTCTTCGAGAAACTGATTATGATGAACAAGATGCTGAGGTTTTACTTTACAACACTGAAATGTTGAAATTAACACCAAGGTAGCTACCACTCAAAGCCAATTCTAGGAAGATTGACCTCTAATCTCAAGATAAGAATAGTTGGACTTCCTTTAGTTTTGCAAGTTCATACTTTTTAAAGCACTTTGAAGAAGTATCAATATAGAAATTTCCCTTCTTAGCCATAAGACCAATGAGAGACCTGTTAATATTTTGGATAAGCGAACTGATTTACTTTGAGAGTTCTACCAGACAAATAGTAAGGTCTCACCTTTACTCGAAATTCATTACATTAGAGAACTTGTGAGAAGAGAGACCTGCGAAATCACTAGGATCTCAGGGTTGACTCTCCAACTTAACTTCACACTCACATGCCTGATGGGCTCCATCACACCTTAAGTGCATCTAAGGATGATGACGCAATTGATTCTGAAGACCTAGATGTGGAGATTATAATCGAAAGCAAAGGATCTAGAGTTTGTTGAGGCAAATCTTGAACATATTGAAGATAGCAAGCATGGGGTATATAAAAAGAAACTTATCAGGAAATAAGATTGTTGTCACTTGTCAAAGAAGTAGACCATGACTAAAGGACTAAAATGATGTCTGTCTTAGGCATGATGAAGGTTCAGATGTTGATTCACTAAATGTCTTCTAGTTGTTTACTGCAAAACCCATTGTCTACTTGGTCATATCGAGTGATAGGACTTCAAAAGGAAGACCAATTTCTTTTAATGATTCGAGATAATAGGGTGCACCAGCATGGCAGCGAACTACTTGTACTTTTCAATTATAATCGGAAGAAGTTGGCAAAAATGAAAGAAGATGTTGACAGCTGCAACACCTGTCTTTAAAATTTTCAAGATGTGGGTCTATGAGTTATGGTCATTACAATATTTAACAACTTCATTCTCTTTATTTTTACCAATCTCTCTTCAAATTCACAATTATTTCGCCACCATGTTGCACCCAATCATAAAGTATTCGAAGAAATTGTTTTTTTTTAAGTCTTGCTCAGGCATGTTGACTAAATAAACAATGAATTTTGCGGTAAGTAACTACATGACATTCAGTGTAACTCCCACATCTGTATCAGAGTTAATGTGTCAGTGTTTTAAAGGAGAGGTGCAAAGCGGGCAAGACAGATGACGGACTTGTCCAGGCGACGTGTGTAACTCAAACGAGTGCATGGTCAACCAAGGAGTCTCTGAGGACGCCTCAGGTGCTCTCAGGCAAGGCATCTAGGCGAGCGCCTCAGGCGCTTCTAGGAAAAGCGCCCAAGCACTCGCCTCAGGTTAGAAAAGGATTAGGTTGTTCAGCCCCCCATTTATCCCCTAATATGGGCTAATTGTACCCCAAAGAGTACAGTTCAATAAATTATAAAAAAGTGGGGGTGAGAATATCCTTGGGCATATTTAGGGCTCAATTAGCTCGTTCGAAGAGCCGCAAAGTGCTCTTCTTCTCACTTGTTCTTTGCTCTCTCCTTTCTCTGCTCACACCTGGCCTCCACTATATTTTAATCTTTTTCTCGTATTGGAAAAGATATACTTCAATTCAAAATCTCAAATTTGTTTTTTAGCATGTATTTCTTATTTTTCCCGTTCCTTTTTCTTCTTGCATAAGATGAATTGAATTTGAATCTTTTGATTACTTAGATAATACATGTTCCAATTCATCTATTTTCTTTAATTTTAAACTTAAATACAGGCTAAGTAGCTAGTTCATCAGATTTTGGAGCTTTTCTGTTTTTTTTCAATGTAAAACTATATAAAAAATATTTGGTAATCTGGACCATCAATGTTTCTTTTTGTTTAGAAACAGTGAGAAAGTATGAATTGAAAATTTCTAATTGGATTGTTTGTTTGGTTGTTTTCATATCTTTATGAGATCTTTGAGATGTCATTACATTTGAATGATTTTAATTTTATGACATGTGAAATTTGTGAACTTTAGATTTCTAGATATATTGTTTGAATGTTCTACTTATTAGATAATCTAATTTGTGATGTTAATTGTGATTTATTACTTGTGTCATCTATGTTTTTAACTTCATATGTTTATGGCTTCGTGCTTTATTCTATTTGGTGTTGTGTATAGTCTATATATCTACTATTGACATAAGTTGTATATTTATTTATATACTTATATACACAAGTTTTTATAATATTTGTCGCCTTCTTCGTGCAGGTGATCACCTTTTTGGCACCTCTTGCCGCAGTGAGAGAAGACCTGTTAACCTTAATATCGCCTTTTGCATTTAAAAGTGTGATGTGTATCACTTCATCTTATGCCTTCAGCTCCAAGCTATTCAGGATCTGAAAGAAAAGTTGTACCTCATCTCACTCCCATTCATGTGCCATTGGCTGTGGAGGACCCTCAGTCAAATCACGCTTCTTTCCCTCCTTTCACATGTATCTTATAAAATTTCCATCACTACAGGTAATTTTCTAGACATGAACTCGAACTACAGGTTTTAAACCAGATTTTTTATTCATCCTCCATGACTAAATATCACCAATGGATCCTCCTCACACACCCAAAATAAAAAGAAAAGACACCAAATATCGAACGATCCTCCCTGGGGATCCAAAGAACACCAAGCAATCCTCCCATTGGATCCAAAGGGCACCAAATACCAATGATCCTTCTGGGGATCCACAGAACAAAGATTCCTCCTATGGGATCTAATTACATATACTCAACAAATCCAACATAAAGAGAACTGCCCATCTTCAAATAAAATCATCAAACTAAATATAACCAAACCCAGGAATCAAGAACATTTCATTTTCCTTTTCTTTTTTATGTTACTGTTATGTGAATCACACCCACTATGCATTGTTTATGATGAACAATAACTTTTTTTCTTTCTTTAACAGATTTAATGTTCACATGAACAGTATCTCCACAACTGTTCACAATGAACAGAAACTCTTCTTTTAGGGAAAAGCCTGCTTTAGCTGATAAAACTTGTTTCAAATAAGGTTAAAGAATGAAAGAAACGAGATGGTAAGGCTCTTCATACCATGAAGAAGTTCATGCTTTTGGGAACTTAAAGAGGGATCAATTGGATGCCATGTTCTATCTTTTATTTATATAAAATAGTGGATGACAGGAAATGCCTCTTTGAGCTTCCCAAGGAAACAATTTGCAACATGAATTTTTAGAAGATATAACTATATAATGTGGGATCAAAAGCTAAAAATTGGGATTATGCTTATGAATACGAATCGCAACCCGGTTCGACTTACTTGTTGATTCAATCAGTCAGATCAAACCAATATCAAAACATAAATTTTTACTAAAAATTTCATTGCTTTATTCATTGAGTTGGGCCCTTTAAATAGGATTCATCTAACTCTAACTTTCAGCCCACTTCCGATGTGGGACTAAATGAAAAGCAAAAAAATTAAATAAAATGTTGAAAATAAACATGACCAACTAGACTCAATCTCACCCTAAATACTAACTCAAATGAAAATCAAACACAACTACGACACATGGACTAAACAGTTGTCCAGTAAAAAACTAAAAACAAAGGTGAATCGATGCAACACGGCAGCGGTGACGTTGACAGGTGTGAAAAGAAGTCGGTATGATGTCCACATTAACTCTCCCGGGGTAGGAAGATCTCGATCCTGTCAGTTCGCGATGAACTCGCAATACTCCAATAAATCTAGGGTCAATCGCTACAGGTCCTCTCGAATAATCCATGTATCATCAGATTCAGGACGACTGTTTCAACGCAATAGATATCATCTGCAACCACCATCTCGGATGGAGATAATTTAGTCATCCTGAATGCAATCGATATGTTCTGCTGCAAATGGGACATGTGTAGTAGGTAGTGGTGGCAAGTGGGATCCCTCAAAGAAAGGCTCGTGGGTAGACTCATCAAGATCCACAAGTGAATATCAGGGTTAAAAAGCGGATCTTTATAAGCTACTCAGTCTGGAACATTAAATGTCGAACTAATCCCAAAATTCGAAGATAAATCAATTACATAAGCATTTGAATTAATTTTCTTGAGAATTTTATAAGAACTCACGACACGAGCATGTGATTTCTTAATAGTTCCCAGCGAAAAACACTCAGGTCGAATCCAGATCATTACGTAATCATCCTCATTAAATTCAAGATACATGCGGTGCAAATCAACTTGTAATTTATAGTGTGCATTACTTTTTTGAATTTTCTTGTTGATCTTTTTATACAAATCATGAATATGTGATGCAAATACAGATGCAGACTCGGATACCCTAGGATGATGCATCATAAGGATGAGATCCCTAAGCTTCCTAGGTTTGTAACTATGCACAACTTCAAATGGTCTCAAATCTATATTATCCTATTCACCAAACTATTATATGCAAAATCTGCAGTGGGTAAAATAAGATCTCAATTCCTAAAATTCTCACCAACCAAACATCGTAAAGATTTTCTAGGCTCCTATTAACCATCTCAGTTTGACTGTTAGCTTGGAGATGAAAAGCAGTAGAAAACTCTAGCTTAGTCCTCATTTTGTGTCATAGGGTCTTCCAAAAATAACTCATGAATTTCACATCCCTATCTAACACAATAGTTTTGGTTAAACAATGTAACTTAACCACTCCATCAAAATGAATCTGGACAATCTTATAGGCATCAGACATTTTTGGTGCACGGCAAGAAATGGCCATTTTTAAGAACAGTCCACTACAACAAATATAGAATCGTGCCGTCTAATAGTCTTAGGAAGTCCGAGCACAAAATCCATACTCACATCCTGCCAGGGACGATCTAGCACAGGTAGGGGCATGTATAAGCCAGTATTATGCTTACGCTGCTTACCTAATTGGCATGTACGACATTGTCCTATTAGCTTTACAGCATCTTTCTTAAGACTTGGCCAGTAAAATAAATTCTCCACAGCCTTTATGGTTTTTCTCGACCAAAATGACCAGTAAGACCTCCAGCATGCAATTCCCAAATAAAGTATCTCTCAAGAAAATATGAGAAATGCATAGCTTATGAAATCAAAATAAATAGTCATCTTGAAGCAGGAAGCCATCTATATCAAGAGTCACCCCTTCTTTTAACAAGACAACATTTCTCTAAAGTCGGGACATGACTCGTACTCTTCTTTAATTTTATTAAAACCCACTAGTTTAGCGCTCATTTGGTTAAGAAGATAAGTTTGACGACTGAGCGCATCAGGCACCGTGTTCTCAACTCCAAACATGTGCTTAAAGGTAAAAGTGTCATCTTTCAAAAATTCAACCCATCGACCATGCCTAGCACTGAGCTTCTTCTGAGAATTAAGGTATTATCAAAGGACTTCGTGGTCCGAATAAATGATAAATTCTTCAGATAAGAGGTAATGTCACCAGTGACGTAATGATCGCACAACCGCATAGAACTCCTTGTCATAAGTTGAGTAATTCAGCTTAGCACCACTAAGTTTTTCACTGAAATAGGTAATAATGTGCTTTTTCTTACTTAATACTCCGCCTATGTCAATACCTGAGGCGTCACACGCGACCTTAAACACCTTGGAGACAGGAAGTCTCATGACGGGTACTTCGGTCATCCTTTGCTTAATTTCTCTGAAAGCCTTGGCAGCATTTATGGGCCAATGAAATTCTTCCTTTTGCAGACAATCCGTAATTGGAGCCATGATAGTACTAAACCCCTTTATAAATCGTTTGTAGAAGGTTGAAAGCCCATGAAAACTTCATACATCGTGAATACTCCGGGGCTCGGGCCACTCTACAATCGCCTAAACTTTCTGAGAATCTGCAAGAACTCCCTGAGAAGACACAACAAATTTCATAAATATAACTCGATCAGTCATGAAAGCACATTTTCTTGGATTCGCGTATAACTTCTCTTTTCTCAAGGTGCGACAGAATTGACTAAGATGTCACTATGTTGCTCCAATGCCTTACTGTAAATCAACATATCATCAAAATACATGATCAAGAATTTACCATAAAGGGTCGTAGTACATAAGTCATCACGCGCATGAAGGTGATGGGAGCATTCGTTAGTCCAAAAGGCATGACTTCTACTCATTCCTTAGGCAAATCCGAATTTGATGGTAGCCACTCTTCAAATCAATCTTCGAGAAAATTGTGGCTACAGACATCATGTCCAACATGTCGTCCAATCTGAGAATGGGGAACCGATATTTCACTGTAATCTTGTTGATGGCGCAACTATCAACGCACATCCTTCAAGAATTTTCTTTCTTAGCAGTTAATAGTGACAGCACAACGCACGGACTCAAACTCTCTTTAATGAATCTTTTAGCCAACAGTTCATCAACCTGCCTCCCGAGTTCGGCATGCTCGACTTGATTCATTTTATAGTGAGGCAAATTAGGCAGAGTAGCTCCTGATACAAAATCTATGGAGTGTTGAATGTCATGCAGTGGAGGTACGTTATTCCGGAGTTCCTCTGGGAAGACACCAACAAACTCCTTCAATATTGGGACTATTGCAAAGGAAATCTATTCTTGGAAGTCATTAATAACTTTCCAAGCAACAAGAATGACAATTGAATACTTTTTAGCAATCTCCTTGTAGAGAGACTTTGAACTAATCAAATGTTATGCTTTCTTGCTGCTAGATGCTTCAGGCTGTTTAGCGTCAGGCGGAGAGGCAGGTCGCATTGGGGTTGGTTTGACCTTTTTCTGTTATAGACAAACGAGCAGAAGTTAAAACGCCCATAAATAGTGACATCTAGGTCATATAGCCATGATCTGCCCAAGATGATATGGCCAACATTCATTGTGATTATATCACACCAAATTTTGTCTGAATAAGTGACAAATTGGATCGGGACAAGACATTATTCTTTAACGTCGATGGATATAGAGCTCATCTAAGACATTTTATATGGTTGAGGATGGAGAACAGCCTACAGCCCAAATTTAGTCACCATGTTCGAGACGACAGTATTGACACAATTCTCACTATCATTTATAACCCAACAATTTTTGTCACTTATTTTAATGAGAGTTTGAAATATTGTAAATCCACGTCAGTCATCACTCTCCTTCGGTTGAGTTGAAGCGCACCTCATTACACTAAGCCGACAAGTAATCCCGTCCACATCATCAATCGAAGGTGGGTGCGTGCTCGAAAGACATTCTAAAGTGGTAGCCTGATCAATAAGTTCATCTTCCCAAACATCTCCTTCAGGGTCATGGACAATCTCCTCTAAGTCATCCCGATCAGTGTCTGACTAAGTTTCAATAATCAAAGTTCTTGCCTTCCTTGGACACAGCAGCAATGTGACCAAATCCTTGACACTTAAAATATCAATTTTGTTGACCCGATCTAGATGACCCACTGTAAACTTCTTTGCCTTTATCATCACGTTTCTTAGTAGAGTTACCAGATCCAAAACAGGACTAAGACTGGCTAGGCTAAGACTTGACAGTGATGGCCTTGTTGGTGTTACTTCTATAGTCTGTGCGTCTAGTGATAGAAAAACCTTGAGAATGATCTAGATCATGGACAAGCTAATAAGCCTATTCTAAAGTGGACATATCTCGCACAAAGAATTCACATTTAAGATATTCTCTAAGTCCTGAGCAAAATCTAGACAAGACTGGGGCGTCAGACTCATTCTCTCCACACCTAACTAGAAATTCATCAAACTTGGTGATGTTCTCCGCTACTGATTGATTGCCTTGCGTCAGACGCTATTATTGATCAAGTAAACGTTGTTTGTACAACATGCAAATATTACTCTTAGAGTTTCAATTCCATCTCATCTCAAGCCTGAACGGACTCTTTCTCTTAAGAGTCGTCAGCTTCTCTACATTAGTCCAATATTACCTAGCCTGACCAACTAAATTTATTTTGGCAAATCGGATCCGTCTCTCATCAGACATATTATACCAGTCGAAATAATGATCTATGTCTGATGTCCAATCGAGAAAAAATATTGGGTATCCAACTGACCATCAAATGTGAATGCATCTAGTTTAATATTCCGTAAGTTCATTCTATTGTGATTAGTTTGAACATTATACCTAGGTGTGCGATCTTTAGGTCGAAATTCATTCTCACTAACATTCTCGATAGTCTCACATTTTAGTCGGTCTAAGTGTTCCCTATTACTTCTTAACTCTTGCTCGACAGTGCGAAATCGGGTGGACAAGTCTTCTAAGAGTTTTGTGATGCTGGCAATGTTGGGATCCATCTCAGAAATTGGGTCTCGAAGGTGATATTGTGTTCCACTACGAATGGGCATGCAACAGAGTGCTTCTAATGCAAAACCTAGATGATATGGTGTTGTGTTGTAATATTATGCCCTAAATGATGATTTTCAGCTAATAAACGACGCAAATCAATAACGAAATGAGGCCTAAATGCAACCTAATAAGAATGAAAACTAATCCTAATACTAATAATGCTCTGATGCAGGATGCACGTGATAAAATAGAAATCAGCAAGTAGATCAATTATGGACGCTCACTAGATTACCCCATAATTTATCAAATGTTTAGCCATCAAGTATTTAATTAAGATGCCCAAATAATAGAAACCATGCAAGTAACGATGGTCCTTTTAATATTACATTAAGAAAATTAATAAAGTGCCTAGATTCAAGAATTAGTTCTATTTTAATAGTCAAATTAGAGCAAATAAAGGTTAATAGATTCACACGCTCATAATTTTAAAGGAACAGAAACAATACAGATAGAATCAAGAATAAATCAATCTGAGAGTAATCGAGACAATTTCTAATGTTGTTGGAAAAGAAGCAGAATCGATAAAATTAGAATTACCTCGAAGAAATACCACTACCAATAGCTGAAAGTCACTCATGAAAGTCCTAGACAGCAGCGATATGATCTGAAAAAGTACTGCCTTAAAAATGGCGTGAATTAGGCTCGAATCGGGCCTGAAATAGCTTCTAAATCAACTCAGCTGAGTCAGAACCGAGTCTGGACTGAGTCACTGAATCAACTTGGGTCTGGTCACTGAGTCGAGACGGGTCAACTCGGGTCTGATCGGCTCGGGTCTAAGTCGCAGGTCCGATTGAGCAGATGACGTCAGTGTCAGCTCGCGACGGTTAGGGTCGGCGTCGTTGGCTCAGGCGGCTCGATGGAGGATGGGGTCAAGTCGAGTCACTATCAGTCGGACTCGATCGCTTAACTCAACTTGATTGTTCTGAAGATGGCAGTGAAGGCGGTGAAGACGGGATCACGACGGACGAGATCTGGACTGCGAGGACAGGGGGGAAGGCGGCAAAAACAAAAGGGTTACAGGTCAGCGCGACCTCATGACGGTGGAGACAAAGCGGCGATGGTGACAGCGTGGCTGGAGCGGCGAGAAGGCGACGATGGTTGGATGCATTGTTGGTGTCGGCGGCGAAAGCAAAAGGAGAGCGATCACGAGAGTCGCAGGGGGAAGACGAGGTGGCTACAGCAACGGGAAAGCGACAGCGGTTGCAACTAGGGTTAGGGTTTTTGTGGGTGTCAAGTTGGGGAGATGAGGGAGATGAACAGTGTTTTTTATCTGATCTATCTAAGGTTTCAGATTTTTTTTTTAATGAAAGAGTAGAAATTTAGCTCTGATACCAAAATTGATGTGAGATCAAAAGCTAAAAATTGGGATTGAGGATATGAACACGGATTGCAACTCGGTTCTAGGCTTCACCATCTGTTGATTCAATCAATCAGATCAAACCAATATCAAAACATAATTTTTTACTGAATCTTCATTGCTCTATTCATTGAGTTGGGCCCCTTAAATAGGCTTCACCTAACTACAAGTTTGAACCTACTTCCGATATGGGACTAAATGAAAAACAACAAAAAATAAATAAAATGTTTAAAATAAACATGACAAACTAGACTCAATCTCAACCCTAAACATCGAAGTCCAAATGGGCTCAAATGAAAATCAAACACAACTAAGACACGTGGACTAAACAGTTGTCCAGTAAAAAACTAAAACCAAAAGTGGATCAATACAACGTGGCGGCGGCGACGCTGATAGGTGCGAAAAAAGGTCGGTATGATGTCCCCATCACCATATTTGAGATCTCTTGGAAGCTACAATTTTGGTCTTTTGTATGAATGATTTTATATACGCCGTACAAGATTGTGCAGTCTTGCAGCTTTCCTACCAGGACTTTGAATAGAAAATGTAAGCTAATTACCAAATTTGCAATTTGCAGCATGGTGCAGAAAATTGCACGATTCTTGATAGTACATCTGGCTACTTGGTTAGATTTATGATCTCATCTTAATTTTCTAGCAACAAGATGTTTCTTTAAAATCAATATAATTATTATCATATCTTTTGTACTGCTTTGGTAATGTTTTGTGTTGATTCCGGTGACTCTTTGTTGTTTTCTTTTATAATCATTATGGGTGATATCCCAATATTCAAATTTTGAAATTGTGAAAGCTTATAGATTACTCTGCCATCAGTTAGTTCTTACATATTTCATACTTCTACGTTATACTCATCTCCTTATATCATTACATGTATGGTCTTTAAGAAATTACTCATAAGTCGACTGTTTTGTTTCATTTTTCTCTTAAGAAATATATTTCCCTAGCCTGCTATAAAACCTTGTACTATGAAGAATTTGGAACACGAAGCGACCAATGTTCTAAGTTGAAGTTCACTTAATTGTTTTTTCAATATTTATAATATCCAAGCTTTTGAGTAATCTCATGTGAATGATCACTTAATCATGAAAGTTGAACTAAAGAGTATCTATCACAATAACACAAATTCTAAGACATGTACCTTTTAAGCATAGAATTTAGAAAATCTCTAGTGACGGGATCATTCTTATTCCTTTCATGTACAACTTTTCTAATTAATTCTGAGATCTTTTAAGTTATAAATGTTTTATGTATTAACCAAACAGGTGCATATATACGTGCTTAATAAATAATTTAGAATTCATATAGACCATGTGGTCTTCAATCACATCCAAAATTATGCCCCTCGGATGCTTCAAGTTCATCCAACAATCATCCTGTGTTCCCAAAATGTTTCATACTAGAATCAAATTCAATACCATGAGTGACCTCAGATTTCTTCCTTCTTCCGGAAAGGTCGTCCCGACTTATAGCATGAGTAGAATATTTCAATACAAATAAGTTTTAACAACATTTTAATTGATTTTATTGGAAGGTTGAAATGCTCAGCATCATCATCATCATCATCATCATCATCATCATCATCATATAAGCCTTTCTCTATAAAGAAAAATGGGGTGACCATGGAGCACAAGACTCCTTGAAGGATTTGACAAATTTTTACAACCGACCTTCACCTAATATACCTCTAAATTGGTATAAAATTTCTATCCAAAGAAATTATTGGCAGGAGAGGGCTTTGCCAAAAATCCCAGAAGATCATATCAGTTGGTGGATAGGAAAGCACACCTTATTGATTATGCAATTCAAGCTCCTCTACAAACTAATCCTGGATTAAGAGCTTAGAAAAGAAAAAAGGTGGTGGATTTGGTATTACACATATTCAACTCTGACACTTAGATGAAGCCAAAGAGCCAACGCGAATGACACCAGCCATTTTGGATGATGAGGAGATTACAGTTTTTTGTTTGATTTTGGTGGGTTTTCTTCTTTAGGAGAAGGAAGTGATAGAGAGAGATTGAGACAAAGGGGAGATGGGATGAGCACTTTTTTTCTTTATTTTTTGATGGTGGTGGTTGTGTGTGTTTTCTTTGGGGGAGAGCTGCTCCTATTTTTTTTCTCTTCTTTGAGGGAGAGCATCCTTCTAAAACTCCACAAGGGAATTCTCGGTTAGACACTTTGGCTGCCTACTCGTTCTCATTCATTACAATTGATAATTACAAGAGAGAGTCCCAACTAATTATAGCAAGAATACAATGGAACCAAATATAAGAAATTCAGTTAAAGCTCTTGTACTTCCTCTACATGCTTCAACAACCCCTTGGCCACTCTCCTTCTTCCAATTAGCTCCTGCTAAAAAACCAAATGTACTTGTTGTAACCTCCTCAACTAACTCATCAATGTGTACATTGTTAAATCCCAAGCTTGTGGCTTTGGGGCTTCGCTTAGCTTGGCTCTCTTTATGCAGCTACTTTTGATTAGGTTTGGCTGTGTGTAGGCAGCTCGGGCTAAATCTGGTTGGTTATCTCCCTTTGAGGAGAATCAGATCTAGACCATTGTTGCGACCTATAATACCTTAATGTTCCTCTCCTAGATTGATGGCAGGAAGCAATGAGGAAAAATAGCGTTGAGGCCCAACAAATGCACTCTTATGTTAGCAGGCCCATGATGATCAATGTTCTGAGGCGTAAGCGGTTCAACCCAAGTGTCTTTCTCAACTAATTGTACATAGCCCATTAAGAAACATGTATATCCAAATTATCTTTTATATTGACTATCTATAAGCTAACTACCCTAGTTATCTAATTATAATCAAATCGTACTAAATTTATGCAAAGTTACCAACCTAAGGTAATCTAACCCGAAATTAATTTATCCAAATTATTCTAAAATTAATAATCCTTACTCCAAAATTACTATTTATCTAGTCTAGATTATACACACTCCTAAATTATTTCTACTTCTAATTAGTAAGCTAATAATACCCTTAACTAAGATAATTATTAAGACTAAACTGATTCTAATATATTTCTACTCTAACTACTAATTATCACTGTTCTAAAATAAATTATTCTTACTCCGGACTTACTTCTAACTAAACTAATCTAAAGCTAGCTACACTACTACTATGTAAAATGAGAAGCTTACTTGGGCTTTTAACCAACTGTTTTGGTATTGAAAATAAGCTTTATAATCAACTTTAGCAGCATAATCTACCAAAAATGGAAGTGACTTCTCCAAGAGTATTATATTACAGGTATTGGGTCTTCTCAATCAGCAGTTAACAGTATTTATGTTCGACTTCCCTAAAGTAGGTAATAGCCAAACCTATCAAACTGCTCTGGTATCTTTATCCAACCACTTTTAAACACTTTAATTTACCTTTATATGCCCAAGTTATCCTTCCTTTTGACAGGTATAACATAGAAATAGCTTATTGAAAGGCCTGAAAAATTGCAAAACAAGTAGACGCCTTTACAATTTCCAAAGGATTCTCTTTTAGAAGCTGAACGGAAAAGGAGCACACCATTCATAAAACGGAACAGTTTGCTCCTGATCCAATTTTAGATAGATACTTAATCCTGCTGAAGACCTTTAGATTCAGTAAACTGGGAATGCTTCTGGAAAGAGAAGAAAGGGATCTCGTCTTGATCATTTTCCATTGCCACCTCTTACTGGCATGACAAGATCACAAGTTGCATATGACAACATAGATATAAGTGATGGACATGGAAAAATCTCTAAAACCAGATGTAAAGAACATTGGAAATGACTGTAGTATGTAAATAATAGTGATAGATATGAGCCAAATATCGAGAAAGAATTATTGATAAACATTAGAAAAAAGTTCCAAATCAAAGAGAGTGTCCTATTTGAACCTAAATAAAAAGCAAATTCTCGCAACAAGTAAACACAATATTCAGTATCATCAAACATCATTTAATTCTCGATACACAGACGTGCATGTCCGTGGTGACAAGCATGAGGGTACACTAAAACATTAAAGAAAATATGTCACCCAAACAGAGGTTGCTAAAAACCCATTTTGGTGAACCACCAAGCATTATAGAAAATATACAATTCTTTATCGACTTTCTGATCCAGATCATCAATTCGTTATAAACCCCAAAAAAAAAAAAATCAAAGTACCCATACCGAGACCCGGCTAGACTATCAAATCTTTTAATGATATATATACCTCAAGACAAGTTCCTGTTCCTCCTGAATTAGAATTTAACCCTCTAATCATCTCATGTGCCAATGAAGTATGGCCAGTAATTATCTTCCCTTGAGGGGTGTTCAAAGTGCTAGGAATCATATTCTCCATCATCGTCTTGCTAATCAGCTGAACTTTATAGAATAAGTTAGATAAATATAATAGCAGAAAAGTGGACTAAATTATGACTGAACAGTATGGGAAAAAGAGAATAAGCGTGCAATTAATTTCCCTAGTAATCTCCGTAAATTGAAAAGATGAGAATCTAACCTAAAGAGTTCACCCTCTATCAAATGCCGGTTTGCTTAAAAGAACTTCCAACTGAAATTACCAGGTCATAGACCAGGTTCTTGACAGCTTTCTTAATCTAACATAACTCTACAGGTCAGCACCACAACAAGCTACTAGAGAATTTAGAGAGGAATGTACCCGGAAAAGGTACAGCAATCACAATTCAGAATTTGAGAGGCTTTTGAATAAAAAACAATGCATAGAGCTTATTTATCACTTCACCGAACATAAAATCACCCGGAGTCAGTGTTCTAAATGGCGGCCATAACGGCCACATCGGCCGAGAAAATTTATCGAGGATGGGGATATATCAAGGATATATCGGGGATATTTTCAAAAATCGGATGCCAAAATCGGACTGTAAATATACATATATCCTTATCTTAAATCGCATCTCAATAAGACAATATATGCATAAATTATATAAACCTGCATAAAACATCATACTTATATGTTTAAAATATATTTAACTCGATAACTTGCATTAAGTCTATGAATTCATAATCATCATCCAAGTGTAGAATCTTCACAAATGCCACATTGCCACATCGCTCGAATTACACAAATATCTAACCTAAAACTTGGGTGCAAAATGCTATATCGGGTCCAAAACCGCTGAAATTGCGGCCGATATATCGGGTCCATGCCTATTTATCGGCGATTTTGGGCGAAAAACGCTAGATTGGTTTGGATGTGCCAAATCATTGCGGTTAGGTGCCGTAAACGCAATATCGGCGCAATATCGGGGTTATATCGGGATATTTAGAACACTGCCCGAGTTCATTAACCTTCCTGATAGCATTTTAGGTATTGGCACTGGGCAGGCTTCCCATGATGTACAATTCTCTTGATCAACCACTTCCTATAATTAACCTGTTGACCATTAGTTACTCATAAACAAAAACTATAGAAACCCATCTAGAACTTCCCGTCTGCAGCACAAGGATAACGGTTCATATGATTTGCAAGCAAGGCTTCCCCAGCAGAATGCATCTCATCCCCACAGAAGTGAATTATCTCCTAACAATTTGTTTCCACTGTTTAATTCTATTCACCTACCAATTTGTGGAAAATTTTATAATGGATTCCCATCAACTTAAAAAGGACCAATATTTCTCCAGTTTCCTAATACAAGGCCCTGATGCTACTCGAAAATCTTCTGCTACTCTCAGGTCATATCCATGCAAAGGTAAGATAAAAGATGATCCGGATGTAATTACAAACTATATCGGTAATTCTGCCTACGATTCTACCACTGCCAATAGAGTGATTGTTCCATTTCTATATACTACCCTTAAATTCATTACATTAAACTTCCCAACTAGGAATCTGGGATCCAAGGTTCATTTTGGTATCTAAAGTCAAACAGTTGGCTTAAATTAATTTCACGCAGTTTTTCGTTCATTTTCGAAAAAGAGGTTTCTTGATTCTTTTGAGCAAGTTCTTACTCGTGATTCAACCATTTCCCAGATCCAATACACCATGATCCTCCTAGTCAAACTACAAATTCCCTAACACGACTGAATCAGATCAATTCATTGGAACTCATCAAGCAATAAATCAACCAACCATCGGAAGAGGACAGAAACTTTGATGAGGAAAGAAGGGCGAACCTTGAGGGCTGCGCGAACGCGCTTGCGCTCGCGGAGCCTCTTGATGGAGACGCCGACCTCCCACTTGAAGACCCGCTTCTTGCTCTTGAGGAACTGGGTCAGCTCCTTCTTCACGCTCTCCGCCGAGCCTCCCTCCCTGAAGAGACGCTTGTAGAGCGCCTCCTCCAGGTACTTTCTCGACCGATTCGCAATCAGCTTCGTCCGCGTCCCCATCGCCGTCGCCATTTTCCTGTCACCCTCGTCCTGGCCTCGCCTCGCCTCGCCCCGCCCCGCCCCGCCCACTTCAGTTCCCCAAGGGTTTTTAGAACACCAGGTCTAGGTCGCGACGGAGGTTTTAGGGGCGGCAACGGGTCCGGGTCGAATCGGGTCAGGTTCAGGAAGATCAACTTGGGGACCCATAATTTGGTAATGAACCACACCCACCCAGGGCTTGTTTGTTTTGATGAGGCTCCTGGGAATCCGTGGTTCTGGGTCCCGAAACTGGTGGATTTTGCAGCCGGGATTCTCAAATTCACTGTTTGTTTTGGGGCTGATTCCCAAACTCAAAAATGTGAGTCCATTAAGAGCCCTTGTGTGTTGTATGTTGTCTAAGCAGGATGATCGCGGATGTTTTGAGTGAATTTTTCATCAAGAGCTCTTTGTATCTAAAGCAAGATGACCGCGAGTGTTTGGGTGAAATTTTTCCGAGCGTTTGGGTGAATTTTTCATCTAGAGCCCTTTGTATCTAAAGTAGGATGACTGTGAGCCTTTGTCCTTACAGGTTTAAACGAAATTTAGCAGTGGCGGGCTAATATTATAGTTTAAATTAAATTTCTTGCCGCCTCTTATTGCACACCAATGCGACACGGTAGTTAGGGTGTTGGATTCTTGCGTTGGCCGCTAGGGCTCGATTCTATTATTTAAACTCTTTTTCTTTTTTTGCTCTCTCAGGGTTTGGGCTTTGGGCCTCGGGCCGGGGGGGGGGGGGGGGGGGGTGTGTTCCCTATATAAGTTTTTCGTTGCGAATCGGGCGCATCAAGTTAAATCACGAACTCCAACGTTGGTCGTTGGATGATGAGAAAAAATTGGAGGGTAGTGATTCATTCCTATAATAAATCAGGGTAATAAATGAGGCAGGCTTTATTCTATCTTCTTCCTCCTCCTCTACTCCCCCGCCACCGTCTCTCTCTCTCTCGCACCCAGACCCATCTCTTCCTTGTCTGATCTCTCTCTGGCGTGTCTAATCTCTTCCCAAGCTAAGATCACTCTCTCTCCACCTCATCACAGAATAGACCCCCAGTGATGATGACAAGGTCCCAGCGGGTGGCAACACTTAGGGGTCGTGTGCGTGCTTTGCCTATGTCGTCGTTCACCGCTTCGCCGGAAGATCCAAGCAACGATGAGCCACTGCAGGAGATGAAGGAGATAAAGGAGCTTCTGAAGGAGAAATCAGCGGCTGGAGGAGGTAAGTTGCCTCCCTTTAATTATTTTCTATACATAGATTTGATTTGATTTTAAGATGAAAAAACTCCCTCTTATCTTCTTTTCTCGTTCTTTTCCTTTTCTTTTGCCTTTTTCTCAAAATAACACCGTTTGAAACTTGTTTGCTAAATTAATAAGTTCACACATGTAACGCGTCGATCTCGCGGGTACGGAGATGTTACTGTGAGGTATATACGCTGGTCAAAAATGCCTTCATGTATATACATTAAGCATCAGTACAGGCAAAAATTAGAGTACGAAAATACATGGTGCATTATATATTCTAATATATGAGTACAATTACAAAGTTATCACAGGATGTGATACAATATTATAAGAATATTACACCACTGATATGCGCAAATACGAGTATACAAAGAGATATACAAATAGGAACAGTACAAAATGCGCAAATAGCGACAATCATAAAAAAGTCCCAAAACATAATATCACCCGTCGAAGCGGGAAAGCCCACAGCAATGCGAGAACACTCGCCTAACTCCATGAAAAACATCGTGAAATCCTGAAATTCTAATTGCACGTGCAAGGGCACCACCCACTATCACCTTTTGAGAGAGAAAGTTAGAGAGATCAAGAGAGAAAAAGAAGAGAGAGGTAGAGTGCATAAGAAAGAGAGAGAGACTAAGAGAGAAGGGAAGGGGGGAGGGGACGGGTCGATCTGGCCGGGCGGTGGTGGCCGGCGGCGGCTAGGGCCGCCGCCAGTCCACAATAGAGAGGGGAGAGAGATGGTGAGGGAGGGGGGAGAGAGAGAGAAGAAAAAAGGTGGGAAAGAGAGATCAAATGGAGAAAAAGAGAGGACGAGGGGACTGGCCGGCGACGACCGGCCACCGCGGCCAGATTCAGAGAAGAGGGGAGGGGAAGAAAGAAAAAAGAAAATGTAACGCCCCGATTCCACGGATACGGGGATGTCACTGCGACGTATATACGTAGGTCAGAAAATGCCCCACACGTATATACGCTAAGCAAATAAGTACAACAAGGATCAGAGTACACGACAAAGCGTGGTATCCATACATATGCCAACACAAGAAGTACACATACAAAGTTATCACAGGATATTATAAAGTATTACACATTACATGTGTATTACATCATAACCAAGTCCAAAAGAATATATACAAATATGTATACAAAAAGCTCACAAGTAGAAAGAAGATCTCGTGAGTCAAAAGGTAAGTCTGGCACGAGGGGACTGGGACTAATCCGCCTGCTCACTAAGGTAAGCTTGGTCCTCTGTGGATGGCTCCACTTCGTTCCAAGCCTCAGAATCTGAATGTGCAAATCCAAGGAGTCAAGACATATAACAATAAACAAACTATAGCCAAGTGGCTAAGGGACATGAATAAAGAAGGATGAAACAGTTATAAGGAATATCAACTAACAAGTATGAAAAGCATGAAGAAATAAAATCCTAATACAATGAATCTACAGTTAACGTCTTATTATTATTACTTGTCTTACTGTGATATCTAACTATGTGACCCAGCGTCCCAGAGCACATAGATCCATATCCTAGTAAAGCAAGGTTGTTATTGGAAACAGCGGTTGTATCGACGAAATATGTTTACAGTGGGTCCCGTGCATGCCCGGGACCACGGTCCAGGGTGTTCCGTTGCTTGATGACGGAACCAGCCGCAAGGCCTATCAGGAGGGACTTATGTATGCCCTTTGTCATGACTGTATCAGGAAGAGGGAGCAAGCACTCCCCTCGGTCCCCTGGAGGCCCTCAGGTCAGACCGGAAATATAATTGTACAATATACCTAATGCCACTGTAAACACGAACACATATCGATATCCGCTTGTTTCCCCCGACCCATGTGTAAGTTGGTCCATTTTATACAAAAGTCAAGTGCATCATGCTTGGTTTAAGAGATAGCATGATAAAAGGTGATATTCACTATTTAACGAGTCATGAAACGAGAATATGTAATAACAAGTCATGAAGTAACAAGTGGTGAGATCCATCAAGTAACATGTCATGTAATACCAGTCATGAAGTATAAACAGGAATAATATGTTACACATGTATCAAAGATAAATCCAAATTCAAATAGGAAATCAGCTAAGTCAGACATTCAGAATTAGTCGACTAGGTGGAAGGATTAGTCGACTAATAGGGGTCTTAAGTCGACTAACAGTCTAGATGAGTCGACTAAAACTGGGTTCCAGAGAGTTGTAATTCTGTTTCAGGAAAAGTTAGTCGACTAGGGTTGTAAGGGTAGTCGACTAACAGGGAACTACTAGTCGACTAATGGATACTTAAGTCGACTAAGTCTGTGATACAGAGAGTTGATGTTTTATTTCAGGAAAACAGGAGTCGACTAGGGAGGAATGGGTAGTCGACTAGGGGTCCTAAGTCGACTGGAAATCTGGTCTAGTCGACTAAAACTGTGAAATCAGAAAAGGTTAAGTTTCAACTAAAGTGGATTAGTCGACTAGTCCCTAGGTCAAGTCGACTAATCGTGGGAAAATAGTGACAGAACAGATTTTCTGGTGGTTGTTCTTGATGATCTAAAAATAGGATTTTTATGGCACAAGTGTACATTATTTGTCAACACATGTATACAAAGGGGTTTACAAGTCTTGGTGAGTAAATATACTCACTAGGAAAGTTTGATTGAAGCTTTACGAGTCCGGGAAGAGTGTGGTCGTCAAATGGCACCTATGTGATCCTTGGCGACGAAAAGAGCTACGATCCAAGCTCCAAATCAGTTGCTTGAGCTAGAGGTGAAGATCTTGTGGTGTTCTTGGAGTTAGGGTTGAGGTTGAGAAGGATGAGGGAGTTGGTGAGAGCTTCTCTTTTGTTGAAGTGGAGAAGAAGAGAAGTAAAATGTAAAGGAAGAGGTTAAATATGATGGGGATTTTGTGAAGGAGGTGTAATAAGATAGAAGTGAAGGGTGTTTTTGCAAAAAAGGAGGGGTGAGGTGCCCCTCACCTGGCCACTTGGCCGGCCATGGGAGAGAGAGAGAGAGAGTGGCATTAATGAGGAAGTAGGTGGGAAATGAGGTGGAATTTTGTGGAGAATTGCAATTATTGGAAAATTGGGAAATTAGGAGTTTGTGAAGGAAGTAAAGGGAATAAAGAAAAGGAAAGGAAATAGAATTATAAAAGGAAGATATTTTCTTTGGCTTGAAAAATTAAAAATGTTGAAAAGACAAATTTCCAGGTTTAAGTCAAAGTTGCGGAAACATTCCGGAAAATGCCGAAATCGTCCGAAATTCAAGTATCTCGGAACGACCCGAAAGTTTCACCAAAAATCAATAATAATATATGAAGACTAATAGTGAAATCCTTTTAAGGAATACTTTATAGTTTTAAAACTAAAAATCTCGGAATCAGTTATCTACCGACTCCGTTAGAATTTTCATAAATTCATAAAATTCTCAGAAAAAGTATTTAGATAGAAAACAGGATTCTAAGAAATAAAGCCTAAAGGACTTTCTAGAAATTCCTAACTGTTTGGAAAATAAAAATTCGGGAATCGATCAGTGACACTGGTCGACACCGGTTTTGAAGAAATTCATTTTAATTCAGAAAAAATCCAGAAAATCATATAAAGTCTAATATATTAGAAAATGATATTTGAAATTGAAATCGGTCAAATACAGGAAGTAAATCAAAAAATACGATCGAAAAGCTGAATACGCAACTAAGTACGTATTCTGGAAACGGGGTATTACAATCCATCCACCTTACAAAAATTTCGTCCTCGAAATTTCATAAGGTGAAAGGTAACAGAAAAGTAACAGATAGAGAAGGATAAGATGGAAGATAACTGTAGAGAAGAATAGAAGGAAAGAGTCTTACCAATCAAGATGTGAAGAGTTGAGGATAGCGCTCACGGATAACGTCCTCTCGTTCCCAAGTGGCCTCTCCTGGCGCATGCCTGTTCCAAGACACCAACACTAAGGGTATAGCCTTGTTCTTCAGTGTCTTCACACTTCTATCCAGAATGGCCATCGGCTGCTCCTGATATGATAAATCTGGCTGCAGTTCCAGTTCGGAATGATCCAAAATATGACTATCATCCTTGACATACTTCCTCAACTGAGATACGTGGAAAACATTGTGCACTCCGTCCAAAGATGGAGGTAAGGCCAATCTGTAAGACACATCTCCCACTCGCTCCAAAATCTCGAATGGGCCGATATATCTCGGACTCAGCTTTCCACGAAGACCGAACCGAATTACTCCCTTGGTAGGTGATATCTTCAAGAACACATGATCTCCTGCCTGGAACTCCAATGGCCTTCTCTGCGAATCTGCCCAACTCTTCTGCCGACTCTGAGCTGCCCTGAGGCGATCTCTGATGACTCTGACTTTCTCTGTTGTCTGAATCAGGATCTCTGGCCCCAATAGTCTCCTCTCACCGACTTCATCCCAACAAATCGGTGATCTGCACTTTCTTCCATACAGTGCCTCAAAAGGTGCCATCTTGATACTTGCCTGATAACTGTTGTTATAAGAAAACTCAGCCAAGTGAAGATGATCTTCCCAAGATCCCTTAAACTCAATCATGCAGGCCCTTAGCATATCTTCAAGGATCTGGATAGACCTTTCAGATTGTCCGTCTGTCTGAGGATGATATGATGTACTGAACTTCAGACGAGTTCCCAGACTCTCTTGGAGACTCTCCCAGAAATGAGATCTGAATCTGGTGTCTCTATCTGATACAATACTAACAGGAACTCCATGTAGACGAACTATCTCCTTTATGTACTTGTCTGCCAGAACCTCTGTTGTCTGACCTACCCGAAATGGTATGAAGTGAGCTGACTTGGTGAGACGATCAATGATTACCCACACAGCATTATTACCTTTAGGACTGCGAGGTAATGCCGTGACAAAGTCCATGGTGATGTGCTCCCACTTCCACTCAGGTATCGGTAAAGGTTGTAGAAGTCCGGCTGATCTCTGATGCTCTATCTTTATCTGCTGGCAGGCCAAGCATTTGGCTACAAACTGAGCTATCTCCCTCTTCATAGCATTCCACCAAAACTGCTTCTTGATGTCCTGATACATCTTGTTTCCCCCCGGGTGTATGGAATATGCTGAACTGTGTGCTTCCTCTAAAATCTTCTGTCTGACTTCTCCTTGGGGAACACAAAGTCTGCTACCAAAATATAGAGCACCATCTGGATGAATACAGATATCAGTCCTCAATCCAGCCTCTACCTGATCTCGGAATTTCTGCAATCTGGGATCTTCCTTTTGAGCTTCCTTGATCTCATTTATCAATGTTGACTGAATCTGCAAAGTCATGAACTGTCCTGCCTTATCACCTCCTTGTACCAACATCAAGTCCAATCTGATGATGTCTTGAATCAACTCCTTCTGCTGAGTAAGCTGGACAAGCACTCTATTCTCTGGCATCCTGCTCAGTGCATCTGGAACTGTATTGACCTTGCCTGGATGATATTGCAAGTCAATATCATAGTCTGCCATCAGTTCAAGCCATCTCCTCTGCCTCATGTTCAACTCTTTCTGTGAGAAGATATACTTGAGGCTCTTGTGATCCGTGTATATCAACACTTTATCTCCCAGAAGATAATGCCTCCAGATCTTCAAGGCAAATATAACAGCTGCTAGCTCCAAGTCATGAGTTGGGTAATTCCGCTCATGAGTCTTCAGTTGCCTAGATGCATATGCTATGACATGATCATGTTGCATAAGTACACATCCCAGGCCTTTTCCTGATGCATCACTGAATATGACCATCCCTCCTCTCCCTGAGGGAGTCTTCAAGATTGGAGCTGAAATGAGCCTCTGCTTCAATTGCTCAAATGCTGCGGTACACTCCTCTGTCCATAAATATTTCTCTCCTTTCCTGGTGAGCTTAGTCAACGGGGCTGCAATCCTAGAGAAATCCTGGACAAAGCGTCTGTAATATCCGGCTAGTCCAAGAAAACTCTTAATCTCAGTCACCGTCCTGGGAATAGGCCAATCCTTTACTGCCTGGACTTTGCTGGGGTCGACTGAAATTCCTTCTGCTGAAACCATGTGTCCAAGGAAGGCTATGCTGTCCAACCAGAACTCACACTTGCTCCTCTTGGCATGAAGCTGCTCCTGCTGGAGAGTCTGCAACACAATCCTCAAGTGTTCTGCATGCTCCCTGTTGTTCTTTGAATAGATCAAAATGTCATCTATGAAAACAACAACGAACTGATCCAGATAGGGCGAGAACACTCGGTTCATCAAATCCATGAAAACTGAAGGGGCATTGGTGACTCCGAAAGGCATAACTAGAAACTCATAGTGGCCATAACGGGTCCTGAATGCCGTCTTCTGGATATCCTCTTTCTTCACCCTCAGCTGATGGTAACCCGATTGTAAATCCAATTTAGAGAATACACGGGCTCCATGAAGCTGATCAAACAGATCATCAATCCTGGGCAAGGGATACTTATTCTTGATGGTTACCTTGTTCAATTCCCTATAATCAATACAAAGTCTCTTACCACCATCCTTCTTGTTCGCCAAAAGTACTGGAGCTCCCCATGGTGAAGTACTTGGTCTAATCAATCCTTTGTCTGAGTATTCCTGCAGCTGCTTCTTCAGAATCTCTAACTCTGTCGGTGCCATCCTGTAAAGAGCCTTGGATATAGGAGCTGCTCCTGGAACTGTGTCAATGGAGAACTCGATCACCCTGTCAGGTGGCAGTCCTGAGATCTCAGCAAACACTCCTGGGAATTCATCCCACACCGGTACCTTCTGCTTCTGAACCTCCGAAGTAGTCATCTGAGTCTTTCCCTTGGTAGACTTCACTTCTCCACTAAATTGGAACTCCGGTTGATGAGGGATTCTGAAATTAATCTTCTTCTCCCTACAATCAATAACTGCATGGTACTGACTGAGCCAGGTCATGCCTAAGATTACGTCGTACCCTTTGGTATCTAGTACGAGCATATCTATGGCCAAGGTCTTATCACAAAGTTCTACCGGACAATCAGTACAGACTCTAGAAGATATGACTACCCCATTCCCTGTACTAATCTCCCATTTGTGGTCTAAAGATCTAACAGGTATAGAATGTAAAGCCACAAAATGATCTGAGATATAACAGTGGGATGCTCCTGAATCGAAGAGAGCGAGAACAGGTTTTGAATGAACTCTGATGTTACCTGTTATCACCTCCTCTGAAGCCTCAGCCTCCTCTGCTGTCAAATTATATGCTTGACCCCTACCACGCCCTGCTGCAGTCCTAGCTCCTCTCTGGACTGGGCGAACAACATGCTGTGGAGGAAGGGGAAGAGCTCTCCTCATCACTGGTCCCTGATTCCTCTGCCCAAGTGGCCCTGGAAGTGCCCTCTGTCCATTCGGTCCTTGAGGTGCCGGCAAAGCTTGGTTGGCAAATCCAATTCTCCTGTGTGGACAGGTCTCTACTGCATGGTCTCGGGACCCACACACAAAACACAATCCATTTGCCCTACGGCAATTCTGCTGAGAATGACCTGGTTTCTGGCAAAAGTTGCAGATAGGACCTGGTCGAGCCATCTGGTAAGGAGCTGATCTGACTGTAACGCCCCGATCCCACGGGTACGGGGACGTCACTGCGACGTACATACGCAGGTCAGAAATACCCTTACGTATATACGCTAAGCATCAGTACAAACAAGAATCAGAGTACGACAAAGCGTAGCGTCCTTTCATATGCCAACATAAGAAGTACAAGGTACAAGGTTATCACAGAATGTGACATATATTTACATATCGCATGCATCATATATCACAGCCAAACTCAAAAGTACGATTTACAAGATAATTACAAAGATGCTCACGAGCTGAAGAAAGGTCCCGCGAGCCAAAAGGAAAGTCTGGGATGACAGCAACCGAGACTAATCAGCCTGCTCGGAAAGGAAAGCCTGGTCCTCCACAGAAGGCTCCACCTCGATCCAAGGTTCGGAACCTGAACATACAAATTCAAGGGAGTCAGGACCTCCCAAACAAGTGATCAGGTAACAGCCGAGTGGCATAAGAGGAAAGAGCATGAGAGGTGGTGCAATATCATGAGTAATCAGCCAGCAAGTAAAAGAAGCGCAACATGTTAAAAATGAAAGGGCATTATATAAGCTTAAGCTACGGCCTCATGAGACTAGTACCTCGAGGGAATAATCCAAACAAGGAAACCCTCATCTATATACCTTTATCTCATGTTACCGTAATCCAAGCGTATACAACACCCACAATTAGCGTCTTATTATTGTTATTATTATTATACTCGTCTTACCCTGATATCTAGCTATGTGAACTAGCGTCCCAGCACACATAGATCCATATCCGAGTAAGGCAAGGTTGTTATTGGAAACCAGCGGGGGTATCAACGAACTATGTTTACAGTGGGTCCCGTGCATACCCGGGACCACGGCCCAGGATGTTCCGTTGCTTGGTGGACGGAACCTGCCGCAAGGCTATCAGGAGGGACTTATTGTATGCCCTTATCATGATTCAGGAGGAGGGAGCCAGCACTCCCCTCGGTCGCCTGGAGGCCCACAGGTCAGACCGGAAATTTAGTTGCACAACATACCTAATACCACTGTAACACGAACACATATTGATAGCCGCATGTTTCCCCCGACCCAATGTAAGTTGTCTCATTTTATGAATATTAGACAATTATCAAATTTCGGGAATGAGCAGGAACATGTCAGGAATACAGGTATATCAGGAGTACTGGTTCGTACTATCATGTAATCAAGTTGGTAAATCATGAAGTCCGGTTATCATTCCCGTTACAATGATAATTATAGGAGTCAGGTGTATCATGCCTTGTGTTAATAGATAGCATGATAAGAGGTGATATTCATCAAGTAACATGTCTTGCAAATAGCAATATAATAAATGACCCAAAGATAATGTTCATAATCAAAGAAGTAATTAACCATAACAATTAATCAAGATTAGTCGACTAGGGAGAGAATTAGTCGACTAGGGAGAGAAATTAGTCGACTTAGAGAAGGAGTTAGTCGACTATAGTAAAGGGTCAAATCGACTTAAGAAGGCTGCGTTTGGTTGGGTCGCGTCTCAAAAGTGGCGCGTTTCAAGAAAGTGGTGCGTTTCAAGAAAGTGGTGCGTTTCAGGAAAGTGGGCAGACGCAGAAAAGTGGGCAGACGCGGGAAAGAAGGCAGACGCAGAAAAGTGGGCAGACGCGGGAAAGAAGGCAGACGCAGAAAAGTGGGCAGACGCGGGAAAGAAGGCTGACGCAGAAAAGTGGGCAGACGCGGGAAAGAAGGCAGACGCAGAAAAGTGGGCAGACGCGGGAAAGAAGGCAGACGCAGAAAAGTGGGCAGACGCGGGAAAGAAGGCAGACGCAGAAAAGTGGGCAGACGCGGGAAAGAAGGCAGACGCAGAAAAGTGGGCAGACGCGGGAAAGAAGGCAGACGCAGAAAAGTGGGCAGACGCGGGAAAGAAGGCAGACGCAGAAAAGAAGGCAGACGCGGGAAAGAAGGCAGACGCAGAAAAGTGGGCAGACGCGGGAAAGAAGGCAGACGCAGAAAAGTGGGCAGACGCGGGAAAGAAGGCAGACGCAGAAAAGTGGGCAGACGCGGGAAAGAAGGCAGACGCAGAAAAGTGGGCAGACGCGGGAAAGAAGGCAGACGCAGAAAAGTGGGCAGACGCGGGAAAGAAGGCAGACGCAGAAAAGTGGGCAGACGCGGGAAAGAAGGCAGACGCAGAAAAGAAGGCAGACGCGGGAAAGAAGGCAGACGCAGAAAAGTGGGCAGACGCGGGAAAGAAGGCAGACGCAGAAAAGTGGGCAGACGCGGGAAAGAAGGCAGACAGAGAACAAAACTGACTTTTGAAGGTTGAGTTTGTTAACAAATATGAAATAATATCCAAGTCTTGGCGAGTAGAATTACTCGCCTAAAGTGCGTCCGACGCAGAGAAACTCAGTCCCAATCCAAAGGAGGGTACTGGTCCTCACAAGTTGATGGAGAGGGGTTGTGGTTGCTTGGAGAGGATGGAGGTGCAAGTCTAGTTCACCATGCAAAAACGGGATCTTGCAAACGTTGTTGCGGGGGACGAAACTATAGTCCGTCGGAAAGAGGTTGTCGAGGAGGTGAAGGTGGTATGCTTGGTGGTGGCTATGGTGGTGTAGGTGGTGGTGGAAATGGTGGTGAAGCTTTTTGGTGAAGATGGGTTCTTTGAAGTCTCTTGGTGAAAGAGGTTGAAGGAGATGGTGTTTGTGGTTGAAAATGAAGGAGGAGTATGATGTAGAAGGATTTGTGGTGGAGAAAATGGCTTTGGTGGGTGGTGGTGATGGCCGGCCAAAGAGCTTGGTGGTGATGAGCTTGCTGTTGGAGCTTGCAGGAAACAAAGGAAATGAAGAAAATGAAGGAGAGAGATGATAGAAGTTATATATATTTAGAAGGGGAAAATATTATAATAATGAGCCATCATTACTTTCCCTCCAATGAGTGCAGCGTTCACAATGTCCCAAGGCTGCGTTTAGGCAAATATAGAGCCAAACGCGGGAGCTTCAAGGCTGCGTCCAGAGAAAAACGCAAGGAAGCTGCGTTTCAAAGGAAAAGGACAAAGCATGGGGATTTAACTTGAGTTGAATTAGCCCATACGCATTTAATGCAGCATGGAGAGGGTGGCTGCATTAAATGATGAACCTGGCTGGCTAAGATCGTGTTTGAGGAAGAGAGAGAAAAATATGGAAAGATAGAGAAGTGGAAAACTTGGATAAGTTCTCGGTATCTGGGAAAATACCGAAAACTCCAGAAATGACTAAAAATTGAAGCATCTCGGAATGCTATCCAAAAATTCACAAAAATCATAAATATTATAAAATGACTTTTAATGAAATCGGTTTTTTAGAAATTCTATCTCATTTTCAAAATAAAAATCTTAGAATGTACTGGGCGCGGTGTCTACACCGGGTAGGCTGAATTTTGATAAAGTCTAAAAATTTCCAGAAAATGCCCGAAGGATGAAAACATAATTCTAAGATAAAATGTAAAAGCGGAATCCAGAAATTTGATTCCAATTGTAAATTAAAATTCCTGGAATCAACCAGTGATACTGGCCGACACCGGTTTTGAAGATTTACATTTTAATTCCGAAAAATTCCAGAAAATCATGAAAAATCTAGAATATTAGAAAATAATATTTGAAACTAAAATCAGTCAAATCTGAATACCAAACAGGTCAAATCATACAGTACTACTACATGAGTAAGGATAGTAGAAAATAAAATATAATAATAATAGAAGAAAATATGCTCAAAAATCAGGATACGTAACTGTGCACGTATTCTGGGAGTGGGGTGTTACAATCTATCCACCTTACAAAAATTTCGTCCTCGAAATTTCAGGAAGGGGAAGATGACGGTAGAGAGAATAGGAAGAAGGGTTTTACCAACTAAGTTGTAAATAGATGGGGGTAACGCTCACGAATAACGTCCTCTCGTTCCCATGTAGCCTCTCCTGGTGCATGCCTATTCCAAGAAACTAATACCAATGGTATGGCCTTATTCTTCAGAGTCTTAACACTCTCGTCCAGGATGGCCATCGGCTGCTCTTCGTAAGACAAATCAGGCTGTAGTTCCAATTCAGAGTGATCCAGAATGTGACTCTCATCCTTGACATACCTCCTCAACTGTGATACGTGGAATACATTGTGTACTCCGTCCAAAGATGGCGGTAGTGCCAATCTGTAAGCCACATCTCCCACACGATCCAAAATTTCGAATGGGCCGATGTACCTCGGACTGAGCTTTCCACGTGTACCGAAACGGATTACCCCTTTGGTGGGTGATATCTTCAAAAACACATGGTCACCTGTTCTGAATTCCAATGGTCTCCTACTTGTGTCTGCCCAACTCTTTTGTCGGCTCTGTGCTGCCCGGAGGTGATCTCTGATAATTCGGACTTTATCCGTTGTCTGAACTAGTATATCTGGTCCCATAAGTCTCCTTTCGCCGACTTCGTCCCAACATATCGGCGACCTGCACTTTCTGCCATACAACGCCTCAAATGGTGCCATTCTGATACTAGCCTGATAGCTGTTATTATAAGAGAACTCCACCAAATGAATATGGTCCTCCCATGACCCTTTAAATTCTATCATGCAGGCTCGCAACATGTCTTCAAGAATTTGAATGGTCCGTTCCGATTGTCCGTCTGTCTGTGGGTGATATGAAGTACTGAATTCCAGACGAGTTCCTAAACTTTCTTGGAGACTTTCCCAGAAATGTGATCGGAATCTTGTGTCCCTATCTGACA
The DNA here is from genome assembly GCA_038442645.1 of Agave tequilana. NCBI lineage: Eukaryota > Viridiplantae > Streptophyta > Magnoliopsida > Asparagales > Asparagaceae > Agave > Agave tequilana. The sequence goes on from JAVJIF010007922.1 coordinate 135,156, forward strand.
CGATGCTAACTGGAACTCCATGTAGACGAACAATTTCTCTTATGTACTTGTCTGCCAGAACTTCTGTTGACTGACCTACTCTGAAAGGTAGAAAGTGAGCTGCTTTTGTGAGGCGGTCAAGATCACCCATACTGCATTATTACCCTTTGGACTTCGGGGTAGAGCTGTAACAAAATCCATGGTGATATGCTCCCATTTCCATTCTGGTATTGGCAACGGTTGTAGGAGTCCAGCTGTTCTCTGGTGTTCTGCTGCTTTATCTGCTGACAAACTAAGCACTTGGCCACATACTGGGCTATCTCCCTCTTCATGGCATTCCACCAAAACTTCTGCTTCAAGTCCTGATACATTTTAGTTCCTCCTGGATGTATAGAATAAGCTGAACTATGTGCCTCTGCCAAATTTTCTGTCGAACTTCTCCTTGGGGAACACAAATTCGGTTACCAAAATATAGTGCATCGTCCGAGTGAATGCGGATATCCGTTCTCAATCCAGCCTCTAATTGAGCTCTGTACTTCTGTAATCTGGGGTCTTCCCTTTGAGCTTCTTTAATCTCATCCATCAGGATTGACTGGATCTGAAAGGTCATCAACTGTCCTGTCTTATCGACTCCTTGTACTATCATCAGGTCCAGTTTCATGATGTCCCGAATTAACTCCTTCTGATGCGTAAGTTGTACTAGCATTTTATTTTCTGGCTTCCTGCTCAATGCATCTGGTACTGTATTAACTTTGCCTGGATGATATTGTAGGTCGATATCATAATCTGCCATTAGTTCAAGCCACCGTCGCTGTCTCATGTTCAATTCTTTCTGTGTGAAGACATACTTTAGGCTTTTGTGATCCGTGTAGATTAGTACCTTGTCTCCCAGAAGATAATGTCTCCAGATCTTCAATGCGAATATCACTGCTGCCAATTCTAAGTCATGAGTTGGGTAATTCCGCTCATGTGGCTTCAGTTGCCTGGATGCATAAGCTATGACGTGACCATGCTGCATTAATACACATCCCAGGCCTTTCCCGGATGCGTCACTGTATATAACCATCCCTCCTCTTCCTGAGGGAGTCTTCAAAATTGGAGCTGTAATGAGTCTTTCCTTTAATTGCTCAAATGCTGCAGCACATTCCTTGGTCCATATATATTTTTCTCCTTTCCGGGTGAGCTTCGTTAACGGGGCTGCAATCTTAGAAAAATCTTGGACAAAGCGCCTGTAATATCCGGCTAGTCCAATAAAGCTCTTAATTTCTGTTACTGTCCTTGGAATTGGCCAGTCCTTCACTGCCTGAATTTTACTGGGGTCTACTGAAATTCCTTCTTCTGAAATTATGTGTCCAAGGAAGGCCACACTATTTAACCAGAATTCACACTTGCTTTGCTTAGCATGAAGTTGTTCCTGTTGGAGAGTCTGTAACACTATCCTCAAGTGGTCTGCATGTTCTCTGTCGTTCTTCGAATAGATCAAGATGTCATCTATGAAAACAACTACAAACTGATCCAAATATGGTGAGAACACTCTGTTCATCAAATCCATGAAAATTGCAGGGGCATTGGTGACTCCGAAGGGCATAACTAGGAACTCATAATGGCCATAACGAGTCCTGAATGCTGTCTTTGGAACGTCTTCTTTCTTTACCTTTAGCTGATGATAACCTGATTGCAAATCCAATTTTGAAAATACTCGAGCTCCATGAAGCTGATCAAACAGATCATCAATTCTTGGTAAGGGGTACTTGTTCTTGATGGTAACCTTGTTTAACTCTCTGTAGTCTATACACAACCGCTTACCACCGTCTTTCTTGTTGGCCAATAGCACTGGAGCTCCCCATGGTGAAGCACTTGGTCTAATCAATCCTTTGTCTAAGTATTCTTGCAGCTGCTTCTTTAGAATCTCCAACTCAGTGGGCGCCATTCTGTAGGGAGCTTTGGATATCGGAACTGTACCTGGGAGGGTATCAATGGAGAACTCAATTACCCTATCGGGTGGAAGCCCTGAGATTTCCTTAAATACTTCTGGAAACTCATTCCAAACTGGTACTCTCTTTTTCTGGATCTCACCAGCAGTCATCTGTGCTTTTCCTTTGGCAGGTTTGCGTTCTCCTTCAAATTGGAACTCAGGCTGAAGTGGCATTCTGAAAATGACTTTCTTGTTCCGACAATCAATGACTGCATGGTATTTACTGAGCCAAGTCATGCCTAAGATTACGTCATACCCTTTAGTATCTAGTACGAGCATATCTGCTGTTAATGTTCTGCCACACAGTCCCACCGGACAGTCTACACAAACTCTATTAGAGATAACTACTCCGTTACCGGTACTAATCTCCCACTGGTGGTCTAAACATTCAACAGGTATAGAGTTCAAAGCAATGAAACTATCTGATATGTAGCAATGAGAAGCGCCAGAATCAAAGAGTGCTAAGACAGGTTTAGAGTGCACCATAATCTTACCTGTTACCACCTCTTCAGAAGTTTCGGCCTCTTCCACTGTCAAGTTGTAGGCTCGTCCTCTTCCACGACCTGCTGCATTTCTAACTCCCCTCTGGACTGGGCGGATAACTTGCTGTGGGGGAGGGGGAAGAGCTCTCCTAACCATTTGTCCCTGGTTCCTCTGTCCATCTGGCCCTGGAAGTGCTGGTAATGCTGGGTTGACCATTCCCATTCTCTTGTGGGGGCAGACTTCTACTGAATGATCACGGGAACCACATGCCAGGCATAACCCATTTGCCCTACGGCAATTCTGCTGAGTGTGACCCGGTTTCTGGCAATAGTTACAAACGGGAAATGGTTGGGTTGTCTGAAAGGGGGCTCGCCGAAATGGTCGTCTCTTTGGCGGAACCCTCGCTGCTCTGTATGGACCTCCTCTCCCTGCTTGTGGAAATGGCCTCTTCATGGCCTGGTTCCTCATCATGTTAGTCTTCCCTTTCTCCAGTCCTCGCTCAACTTCCCGAGCTATGGTGAGGACTTGGGAATACGTTTTCAGCTGCTGGGGCATCAAGAGGATCTGAATGTCCATTCGCAAACCCTGTTGGAATCTACTCGCTCGCTTCTCTTCATCAGCTACCATATATGGAGCGAAGCGGCTCAGCCTCAAAAACTCAGCGGCATATTCGTCCACAGACCGGTTCCACTGCTGAAGTCGGATGAACTGTTCTTCCATCTCTTTCTGAGCGGTGGCAGGGAAAAATCTACTATAGAAGCTTTGGGAAAACTGATCCCACGAGACAGGTTTCTCTAATCTTGCTTCCTCAGCTAGCCACCAGGTCCTGGCTACATCCTTTAGTTGAATCTTAGCGACCTCCACTTGATTTTCCTTTGGAACCCGGGCTGCGTTCAACAGATCTGTGGTGTCAATCAGCCATTGCTCAGCCTCTAGTGGTCTCTCTTCTCCGGTGAATATCGCCGGTTGCAATCGCCTAAAGTCTGATACATTACCCGGCCTCTGTTCCTTAGGAGTTGCTAACTCTTGCCGAAGGAGTTCCGTCTGCTGTTGCTGATTTTCCATCATAGTCTGGATAACCCTCAGTATTTCAACATTCTCCCCCGTGGGTCCATTGGATGCTTGCCCGGCATTGTTACGACTCGCCCTTCTATCCATACTTATGTTGGTAAAAAGGAGACTGAAAATTGGAAAGATGAAAGGATTTTAGGACACAAGGAAAGGAATCAAGAAGGACAAGATAACCTTGTACACTGTAGTTGGCAATGGCAAATTCCATTAAATTGCTGCTTGATTGTACTATAGGTGTGAGAGCCTAGGCTCTGATACCAACCTGTAACGCCCCGATCCCACGGGTACGGGGACGTCACTGCGACGTACATACGCAGGTCAGAAATACCCTTACGTATATACGCTAAGCATCAGTACAAATAAGAATCAGAGTACGACAAAGCGTAGCGTCCTTTCATATGCCAACATAAGAAGTACAAGGTACAAGGTTATCACAGAATGTGACATATATTTACATATCGCATGCATCATATATCACAGCCAAACTCAAAAGTACGATTTACAAGATAATTACAAAGATGCTCACGAGCTGAAGAAAGGTCCCGCGAGCCAAAAGGAAAGTCTGGGATGACAGCAACCGAGACTAATCAGCCTGCTCGGAAAGGAAAGCCTGGTCCTCCACAGAAGGCTCCACCTCGATCCAAGGTTCGGAACCTGAACATACAAATTCAAGGGAGTCAGGACCTCCCAAACAAGTGATCAGGTAACAGCCGAGTGGCATAAGAGGAAAGAGCATGAGAGGTGGTGCAATATCATGAGTAATCAGCCAGCAAGTAAAAGAAGCGCAACATGTTAAAAATGAAAGGGCATTATATAAGCTTAAGCTACGGCCTCATGAGACTAGTACCTCGAGGGAATAATCCAAACAAGGAAACCCTCATCTATATACCTTTATCTCATGTTACCGTAATCCAAGCGTATACAACACCCACAATTAGCGTCTTATTATTGTTATTATTATTATACTCGTCTTACCCTGATATCTAGCTATGTGAACTAGCGTCCCAGCACACATAGATCCATATCCGAGTAAGGCAAGGTTGTTATTGGAAACCAGCGGGGGTATCAACGAACTATGTTTACAGTGGGTCCCGTGCATACCCGGGACCACGGCCCAGGATGTTCCGTTGCTTGGTGGACGGAACCTGCCGCAAGGCTATCAGGAGGGACTTATTGTATGCCCTTATCATGATTCAGGAGGAGGGAGCCAGCACTCCCCTCGGTCGCCTGGAGGCCCACAGGTCAGACCGGAAATTTAGTTGCACAACATACCTAATACCACTGTAAACACGAACACATATTGATAGCCGCATGTTTCCCCCCGACCCAATGTAAGTTGTCTCATTTTATGAATATTAGACAATTATCAAATTTCGGGAATGAGCAGGAACATGTCAGGAATACAGGTATATCAGGAGTACTGGTTCGTACTATCATGTAATCAAGTTGGTAAATCATGAAGTCCGGTTATCATTCCCGTTACAATGATAATTATAGGAGTCAGGTGTATCATGCCTTGTGTTAATAGATAGCATGATAAGAGGTGATATTCATCAAGTAACATGTCTTGCAAATAGCAATATAATAAATGACCCAAAGATAATGTTCATAATCAAAGAAGTAATTAACCATAACAATTAATCAAGATTAGTCGACTAGGGAGAGAAATTAGTCGACTAGGGAGAGAAATTAGTCGACTTAGAGAAGGAGTTAGTCGACTATAGTAAAGGGTCAAATCGACTTAAGAAGGCTGCGTTTGGTTGGGTCGCGTCTCAAAAGTGGCGCGTTTCAAGAAAGTGGTGCGTTTCAAGAAAGTGGTGCGTTTCAGGAAAGTGGGCAGACGCAGAAAAGTGGGCAGACGCGGGAAAGAAGGCAGACGCAGAAAAGTGGGCAGACGCGGGAAAGAAGGCAGACGCAGAAAAGTGGGCAGACGCGGGAAAGAAGGCTGACGCAGAAAAGTGGGCAGACGCGGGAAAGAAGGCAGACGCAGAAAAGTGGGCAGACGCGGGAAAGAAGGCAGACGCAGAAAAGTGGGCAGACGCGGGAAAGAAGGCAGACGCAGAAAAGTGGGCAGACGCGGGAAAGAAGGCAGACGCAGAAAAGTGGGCAGACGCGGGAAAGAAGGCAGACGCAGAAAAGTGGGCAGACGCGGGAAAGAAGGCAGACGCAGAAAAGAAGGCAGACGCGGGAAAGAAGGCAGACGCAGAAAAGTGGGCAGACGCGGGAAAGAAGGCAGACGCAGAAAAGTGGGCAGACGCGGGAAAGAAGGCAGACGCAGAAAAGTGGGCAGACGCGGGAAAGAAGGCAGACGCAGAAAAGTGGGCAGACGCGGGAAAGAAGGCAGACGCAGAAAAGTGGGCAGACGCGGGAAAGAAGGCAGACGCAGAAAAGTGGGCAGACGCGGGAAAGAAGGCAGACGCAGAAAAGAAGGCAGACGCGGGAAAGAAGGCAGACGCAGAAAAGTGGGCAGACGCGGGAAAGAAGGCAGACGCAGAAAAGTGGGCAGACGCGGGAAAGAAGGCAGACAGAGAACAAAACTGACTTTTGAAGGTTGAGTTTGTTAACAAATATGAAATAATATCCAAGTCTTGGCGAGTAGAATTACTCGCCTAAAGTGCGTCCGACGCAGAGAAACTCAGTCCCAATCCAAAGGAGGGTACTGGTCCTCACAAGTTGATGGAGAGGGGTTGTGGTTGCTTGGAGAGGATGGAGGTGCAAGTCTAGTTCACCATGCAAAAACGGGATCTTGCAAACGTTGTTGCGGGGGACGAAACTATAGTCCGTCGGAAAGAGGTTGTCGAGGAGGTGAAGGTGGTATGCTTGGTGGTGGCTATGGTGGTGTAGGTGGTGGTGGAAATGGTGGTGAAGCTTTTTGTGAAGATGGGTTCTTTGAAGTCTCTTGGTGAAAGAGGTTGAAGGAGATGGTGTTTGTGGTTGAAAATGAAGGAGGAGTATGATGTAGAAGGATTTGTGGTGGAGAAAATGGCTTTGGTGGGTGGTGGTGATGGCCGGCCAAGGAGCTTGGTGGTGATGAGCTTGCTGTTGGAGCTTGCAGGAAACAAAGGAAATGAAGAAAATGAAGGAGAGAGATGATAGAAGTTATATATATTTAGAAGGGGAAAATATTATAATAATGAGCCATCATTACTTTCCCTCCAATGAGTGCAGCGTTCACAATGTCCCAAGGCTGCGTTTAGGCAAATATAGAGCCAAACGCGGGAGCTTCAAGGCTGCGTCCAGAGAAAAACGCAAGGAAGCTGCGTTTCAAAGGAAAAGGACAAAGCATGGGGGATTTAACTTGAGTTGAATTAGCCCATACGCATTTAATGCAGCATGGAGAGGGTGGCTGCATTAAATGATGAACCTGGCTGGCTAAGATCGTGTTTGAGGAAGAGAGAGAAAAATATGGAAAGATAGAGAAGTGGAAAACTTGGATAAGTTCTCGGTATCTGGGAAAATACCGAAAACTCCAGAAATGACTAAAAATTGAAGCATCTCGGAATGCTATCCAAAAATTCACAAAAATCATAAATATTATAAAATGACTTTTAATGAAATCGGTTTTCAGAAATTCTATCTCATTTTCAAAATAAAAATCTTAGAATGTACTGGGCGCGGTGTCTACACCGGGTAGGCTGAATTTTTGATAAAGTCTAAAAATTTCCAGAAAATGCCCGAAGGATGAAAACATAATTCTAAGATAAAATGTAAAAGCGGAATCCAGAAATTTGATTCCAATTGTAAATTAAAATTCCTGGAATCAACCAGTGATACTGGCCGACACCGGTTTTGAAGATTTACATTTTAATTCCGAAAAATTCCAGAAAATCATGAAAAATCTAGAATATTAGAAAATAATATTTGAAACTAAAATCAGTCAAATCTGAATACCAAACAGGTCAAATCATACAGTACTACTACATGAGTAAGGATAGTAGAAAATAAAATATATAATAATAGAAGAAAATATGCTCAAAAATCAGGATACGTAACTGTGCACGTATTCTGGGAGTGGGGTGTTTACAGAATGGTTGCCTTGCCTGAACCTTTGCTGCTCTGTATGGGCCTCCTCTTCCCATTGGTGCCAACGGCCTCTTCATGGCCTGGTTTCTCATCTGGTTGGCTTGCTTCTTCTCTAACCCACGCTCCACCTCTCGAGCTATGGTGAGAACTTCTGAATAAGTCTTCAGCTGCTGGGGCATCAAGAAGACCTGTATGTCCATATGCAGGCCCTGCTGGAATCTGCTTGCCCGCTTCTCCTCATCCGTCACCATGTACGGAGCAAAGCGGCTGAGTCTGAGAAACTCCGCGGCGTACTCGTCCACGGACTTGTTCCACTGCTGGAGTCTGATAAACTGCTCTTCCATATCTTTCTGAGCAGTAATAGGGAAGAATCTGCTGTAGAAACTCTTGGAGAACGTGTCCCAGGTGACAGGCTTCTCCAATCTGGCCTCCTCAGCGAGCCACCAAGTTCTGGCTACATCTTTCAACTGAATCTTGGCGACCTCAACTTGGTTCTCCTTTGGTACCCTGGCTGCATTTAGCAGATCTGTGGTGTCTGTCAGCCATTGTTCAGCATCCAGGGGTTTCTCTTCACCCGTGAATATGGCTGGCTGCAACCTTCTGAAATCTGAAATGTTCCCCGGCCTCTGCTCTTTTGGAGCTGTCAACTCTTGTCGGAGAAGCTCCGTCTGCTGCTGCTGGTTCTCCATCATGGTCTGAATGACCCTCAAAATATCCACATTCTCTCCCGTGGGTCCATTCGAAGCTTGCCCCGAGTGGTTACGGCCCGTCCTTCGCTCCATACCGAGTTAGGAATAGAAAATTGGAATTTGAAAACAATTGGAAGGAGTTTAGGATACAAGGGAATGAATCGAGGAAGGAATCAAGAAGGACTTAATAACTTTGTATATTGTAGTTGACATTAGCAAATTACTAGAATTTGCTGCTTGATTGTACTTTAGGTTTGAGAGCCTAGGCTCTGATACCAACCTGTAACGCCCCGATTCCACGGATACGGGGACGTCACTGCGACGTATATACGTAGGTCAGAAAATGCCCCACACGTATATACGCTAAGCAAATAAGTACAACAAGGATCAGAGTACACGACAAAGCGTGGTATCCATACATATGCCAACACAAGAAGTACACATACAAAGTTATCACAGGATATTATAAAGTATTACACATTACATGTGTATTACATCATAACCAAGTCCAAAAGAAATATATACAAATATGTATACAAAAAGCTCACAAGTAGAAAGAAGATCTCGTGAGTCAAAAGGTAAGTCTGGAACGAGGGGACTGGGACTAATCCGCCTGCTCACTAAGGTAAGCTTGGTCCTCTGTGGATGGCTCCACTTCGTTCCAAGCCTCAGAATCTGAATGTGCAAATCCAAGGAGTCAAGATATATAACAATAAACAAACTATAGCCAAGTGGCTAAGGGACATGAATAAAGAAGGATGAAACAGTTATAAGGAATATCAACTAACAAGTATGAAAGCATGAAGAAATAAAATCCTAATACAATGAATCTACAGTTAACGTCTTATTATTATTACTTGTCTTACTGTGATATCTAACTATGTGACCCAGCGTCCCAGAGCACATAGATCCATATCCTAGTAAAGCAAGGTTGTTATTGGAAACAGCGGTTGTATCGACGAAATATGTTTACAGTGGGTCCCATGCATGCCCGGGACCACGGTCCAGGGTGTTCCGTTGCTTGATGACGGAACCAGCCGCAAGGCCTATCAGGAGGGACTTATGTATGCCCTTTGTCATGACTGTATCAGGAAGAGGGAGCAAGCACTCCCCTCGGTCCCCTGGAGGCCCTCAGGTCAGACCGGAAATATAATTGTACAATATACCTAATGCCACTGTAAACACGAACACATATCGATATCCGCTTGTTTCCCCCGACCCATGTGTAAGTTGGTCCATTTTATACAAAAGTCAAGTGCATCATGCTTGGTTTAAGAGATAGCATGATAAAAGGTGATATTCACTATTTAACGAGTCATGAAACGAGAATATGTAATAACAAGTCATGAAGTAACAAGTGGTGAGATCCATCAAGTAACATGTCATGTAATACCAGTCATGAAGTATAAACAGGAATAATATGTTACACATGTATCAAAGATAAAATCCAAATTCAAATAGGAAATCAGCTAAGTCAGACATTCAGAATTAGTCGACTAGGTGGAAGGATTAGTCGACTAATAGGGGTCTTAAGTCGACTAACAGTCTAGATGAGTCGACTAAAACTGGGTTCCAGAGAGTTGTAATTCTGTTTCAGGAAAAGTTAGTCGACTAGGGTTGTAAGGGTAGTCGACTAACAGGGAACTACTAGTCGACTAATGGATACTTAAGTCGACTAAGTCTGTGATACAGAGAGTTGATGTTTTATTTCAGGAAAACAGGAGTCGACTAGGGAGGAATGGGTAGTCGACTAGGGGTCCTAAGTCGACTGGAAATCTGGTCTAGTCGACTAAAACTGTGAAATCAGAAAAGGTTAAGTTTCAACTAAAGTGGATTAGTCGACTAGTCCTTAGGTCAAGTCGACTAATCGTGGGAAAAACAGTGACAGAACAGATTTTCTGGTGGTTGTTCTTGATGATCTAAAAATAGGATTTTTATGGCACAAGTGTACATTATTTGTCAACACATGTATACAAAGGGGTTTACAAGTCTTGGTGAGTAAATATACTCACTAGGAAAGGTTTGATTGAAGCTTTACGAGTCCGGGAAGAGTGTGGTCGTCAAATGGCACCTATGTGATCCTTGGCGACGAAAAGAGCTACGATCCAAGCTCCAAATCAGTTGCTTGAGCTAGAGGTGAAGATCTTGTGGTGTTCTTGGAGTTAGGGTTGAGGTTGAGAAGGATGAGGGAGTTGGTGAGAGCTTCTCTTTTGTTGAAGTGGAGAAGAAGAGAAGTAAAATGTAAAGGAAGAGGTTAAATATGATGGGGATTTTGTGAAGGAGGTGTAATAAGATAGAAGTGAAGGGTGTTTTTGCAAAAAAGGAGGGGGTGAGGTGCCCCTCACCTGGCCACTTGGCCGGCCATGGGAGAGAGAGAGAGAGAGTGGCATTAATGAGGAAGTAGGTGGGAAATGAGGTGGAATTTTGTGGAGAATTGCAATTATTGGAAAATTGGGAAATTAGGAGTTTGTGAAGGAAGTAAAGGGAATAAAGAAAAGGAAAGGAAATAGAATTATAAAAGGAAGATATTTTCTTTGGCTTGAAAAATTAAAAATGTTGAAAAGACAAATTTCCAGGTTTAAGTCAAAGTTGCGGAAACATTCCGGAAAATGCCGAAATCGTCCGAAATTCAAGTATCTCGGAACGACCCGAAAGTTTCACCAAAAATCAATAATAATATATGAAGACTAATAGTGAAATCCTTTTTAAGGAATACTTTATAGTTTTAAAACTAAAAATCCCGGAATCAGTTATCTACCGACTCCGTTAGAATTTTCATAAATTCATAAAATTCTCAGAAAAAGTATTTAAATAGAAAACAGGATTCTAAGAAATAAAGCCTAAAGGACTTTTTAGAAATTCCTAACTGTTTGGAAAATAAAATTCGGGAATCGATCAGTGACACTGGTCGACACCGGTTTTGAAGAAATTCATTTTAATTCAGGAAAAATTCAGAAAATCATATAAAGTCTAATATATTAGAAAATGATATTTGAAATTGAAATCGGTCAAATACAGGAAGTAAATCAAAAAATACGATCGAAAAGCTGAATACGCAACTAAGTACGTATTCTGGAAACGGGGTATTACAGAAAAGAAAAGAGAAAGAAGAAGAAAATGAGGGAGGAGGAGGAGAGAGGTGGTGGGAGGTGGTGGTGCTGGGGGGTCGCCATCATCGGGCGGTGGCGGATCGGGTGGTAACGGCGACAGATCTGGGGAAAGAGAGAAGGAGAAGAGAGAGAGAAAGAAAAAAATAGAAGAAGAGAAAGAGAAAATAGAGGGGGGTCAACCGCGAGGGGTGGCACTGGCACTGGCGGTTGTGCAGAGGGCGGCGGCGCGACCTCGGAAGTGGTGGTGGTGGCCGGCTAAGAGAAAGGGGATAAGAAAGAGAGAGGGAGAGAGAGAGGGAGGGGAAATAGGAGAGATAAAGAGAATGAGAAGGAGAGAGAAAGAGATATTTTTGGGGGATATTTTTGTGGTGGGGATGTGCCACGTGTCAAGCTCAAGAACTGAAAAACTCAAATTAAAGTATTAAATTAATATAGTGCGACGAAATTTGAGAAATTCAGAAAATCTCCAAAAATATTTAGAGGTAGAAAATATCGCTCCGAGGAACAATATGAAATCAGTTTTAAGAAATTCAATCTCATTTTCAAATTAAAAAATCTTGGAATCAACCGGTGATACTGGTTGACACCAAATCCGGTCGAGTTTTGATAAATTCAGAAAAATCTCAAAAAATGCATTAAAGTAGAAAATATATTTTAAGAAATAATATTAAAGCAGATTTCAGAAATTCAACGCTGTTTGTAAATTAATAATCTAAGAATCGATCGGCAATACCGGTCGACACCGATTTTGAAGATTTTGCAGAATAATTCGAAAATTTTCAGAAAATTATGAAAAAAAATAAAATATTGGGAAATGATGTTTGAAACTAAAACTGATTAAATTTGACTATTGAAAAAACCAATTCGAGCAGTACACTAGGATCGGGTTCTCAGTTCAAACTCGGGCTGACTCTGAGTCCAGGAATCCGATCCAATACCAAATAATAGTATAAATAATCATAAAATAAAAATAAATACTGAGAAAATTGAAAGAATAAATACGTGTCTGAGTACGTATTCATCAGAATATGCATCTGTGTACGTACTCATCAGAATACATATCTGAGTACGTATTCCTGGAACAGGGTGTTACAACACGTTTTAGAAATCCATCGTTAGAGATATCATTTGGCAAGAGACAAAAAGATCTTTCGGGCATAATCCCTATTAAAGTTTGTATCTTTAGTTGGGATTGATTTAGGGCTTGTTCCTTTATGGAGAAATTTTGTGGTGAGCTTTAGCATGGCTCCAAGATTTGGCAACTTTGCTTTCAATTATTAAACCTGTAGGATATTTTGAACCAAGGCTAGTGTTTATAAAACATTGTTTATAGTTACTAGTACTTGTATCCTTCTATTGCAGTTCTCATCATTCTCTTCTCTTTAGCTAACACATTGTGTTAAATTTATGTTTTTACGATTTCTTGAACCCAGATACTCTGCAGGCAGACTCACGTGGATGAAAGGACATACAACCAGCTGGTTCAGAAAGGAATTAAAAATAGTTATGATGTGAAGAATCTCCACAAGAGACCACAAGAAGACCCTCTTTCAGAGGCTGAGCAAAGCCACAATGATACTAAAGGCATCTGGTGGATCAATTCGCTCTTTGGCAAGTAAACGAACATGGTGTTTAAGCTGCAAAAATGTAACTTATTTTGTGATGGTTCTGTTGTGACAGTTTGTGACGATTGGTGAACAATTGATTAAGGAGAATTGATTAAGTTTTGTATGTGTATCTTAGACAATACGTGATGGTTTATTTGTGACAGTTTGTGATAATTAGTGAAGAATTGATTAAGAAGAGTATATTAAATAAGGCATAGTGTACTACTTAATAGCAGATTATGACTCTTTTATTATTTTCTCATAAAATTTCCTTGTCATTTTTTGTTCACTGGTACAAATCATGAGATGGATGATATGAAGTTTCTTTGTTTTCATTGCACACCAGTAGTAGTGAAACTCTACTAGTGATGAAATTCTAGTAATGCTGACTCAGTTGCAAGGTCAGCGTAGCTCGGATAAATAGGCACGCTTGAAACATGACCGCATATTCTCAACGTTTTAGTATTTTGAATAATTCAGACATAAGAAAAATAATTGTTAAGAAATTGGATGTTATGGTGTTGATTTTATCAATATATGTTATGTATTGTGATTTAAACAACAACTCTGATGAAAAAATAAAACTTGCTAGCAAAGCTGCAATGCAACAAATTACACCACATTAGTTCTCATAAATATAAGTGTTAAAATTAAGCTTCTTATTCTTTTATCATATCAAGCTCAATAGCTCCGATTTAGTAACGAATAAACTCTCAGAAATAAATCACAAAATTGCTGCAATAATAATCATATCTAGATCAACTTTATAAGATCTTCATCACGCTTAATACATGATTTATATTAGTGACACATTAAGAATTTGTCAACTGATCACAAAATAGAAGCAGCAACAAATCTCGTCATCAATTAAAGTGGATGCCTAGATTTTTTAGATTTTTCATCGCAAGAGGATAGCCAATCTGGTTAATCTTTCCATGTGAAAATAGAAATAAAAAATAAACTCTAACAGAATTAGTATTAAATTTTGAGGAAAAGAATTAAATAAATATAAGTCAGGAAAAAACTTTACAAAAGTACAATAATTTAGTACATAATTTTATATGAACCAGTGAATTTGCTTAAACATCACTTGACTTGAAAAATCAAATAAATTTTAGATCTAAAATATAAAACTAGATAAATATAGGAAACTACAAATTCTTTAATCCATCAGTATCCACCTCTTGATCAAAAGTTTCTAATGAACTCAAATTGGAGTTGATGATCCGACTTTACAAGAAATAAGAAATAATTATGAGACACTCATTTATCTCCTGCAGCAGTTCCTTGTTGCTTGGATCTCTCGGCGGTGCAGTGGTAATGACATAGGCGAAACACACATACGGTCCTCAAGTGTCGCCTGGTAGACCAAACCACGGTTCGATCGAACTGCCAGTTCTAACTGGAATCAGAGTTGCGAAAATTGGAATCGATGGGTAGTCAGTTCTGCGGTTCCAAGCCGAACCTGAACTGGGGCCCAGCCGCGGTCCAGTTCCGGTTTTAATTTTTAAGAATCGGAACTGTCGATTCTGGCTCTGAATCGGACCGCTTTTTTTAACTGGGCTCAGCCTGGGCCTGGCGCCTAGGCCTAATTTTTTTGACCCTAACAGGTTTTGAACCCGCGACCTTTGGGCTATTAGCGCGAGCTCTAACCAACCGAGCTAATAAGTAATTTCATTAAGATTTTCTTATTATTATATATATTTATACTCTTTATGCAGTAGTGTTTAAAAAAAGGACAGGAATTGGAACCGGAACCGGAATCGCCTTCAGTCTAATTCCTCTGACCCCGGAACCAGGAACCACTGGTTCGGGAACCACGGCTGGATCTACCCATTGGGACCTCTTCGTCGTCACTTGGGGTGTGTTCTGTGATGTGGCGGAGAGAGAGAGACTTCAGATCGAGAAGAGATCGCATGCGTTGGAGAGAGATCAAATCAGGAAGAGATTGGTCTGAAAGAGAGACGGTGGTGGGGAAGTAGAGGAATCAGAAGAGAAAATAAAGGCTGCCTCATTTATTACCCTGATTTGCAATAGGAATAAATCACTACCCTCAGATTTTTTCTCATCATCCAACGACTAGCGTTGGAGTTCGCGCTTTAACTTGATACGCCTGGTTAGCAACGAAAAACTTCTCTATATATAGAAAAATTCTCTACAACCACCTACTTTTCTTCATAATTAGAAAAAAACTCAACTTCATAATTTTATTCGCTGCAGACTCATCCACGTCAGCATAAATTAATTTCTCTCAATCATCACTTTTTTTATATATTTTCATTTCCTCTTTTACCCTTCCTCATCGCCCCCAACGTTGCTCAACCCTGACCCCGACACAGAGTAATTCGCGGGTCGACCTGCATGGTCATATCGCCATGGAGGTTGGAAGGGGTGGGGATCTCATTATGAAGCAATGAATTTGCGGAGCCCCTGGAGCAAAAAAATTTTGGGGATCGACTTTTTGCGGATCTCGTTAGCTTGTACTCGCGATAAGTTTTTTGAGTTTGTGATCGACGTGGTATTTAGATCTAAAAGATCGGGGATCGTTTGATGTCGGTGAACAGGAGTCTGCTGATGATGGCGATGCTGATATGAGGACTACGATCATAGTCGCATCCCTTTATTAAAAGATTGCAACTATGATCACAGTCCTTTTATTGATTGAAAATTAGGGCATTTTGTAAAGACTGCGATCTTTGTCGCAATCTCAATATAGGGTGGAAAATTGTGTCCTTGTGCGGAATGCGATCATGATCGCAATCTTAATAAAAACTATAAAATAAGACATCTTTTTGAGGATTGCGATATAGTCGCAATCCTATAAAAACTCAAAAATATATTCTTATAATGAGGGTGTGATCATGGTCGCAGTCCTATCAAAAATAAAAAATGCATTTTTTGTGAGGACTGTGATCATCATTGTAGTCTTATAAAAACTTAAAAACATGACATTTTTATCAGGACTATTATCATGATCGCAGTTCCTCAAAAGTAGAGCATTTTTGTAAGGATTGTGATCATGATCGCAATCCTCAGAAACAAGCTACCAACAATGTGCATTTACGAACGTTTTGCTTTTTTCGACACGCTTACTACAAGACATTTGCGTCTTTCACTGCTTAGAAACGCTTGACACGTGGACGCACCTAATTGACTTAAAAAAAAGGTGGCTGAAGCGAATAAAATTATGAGCCTGAGTTTTTTCCTAATTATGATTTAATATAGATGGCTATAGCGAAATCCCCCACATTTATGTAACTAATTATTATACTTATTATTTTTACTATCAATTAATCACTCTGAATTATTAATATTATTATAAATAAAATACAATCATATTTAAATTACTACTGTTACTATTATTATTTATTCATTATTTATTATCATTACAACTTATTATTTATTAACATTCTTAATAATAACTATTATTATTTTATATGCGTATTGAGATATTATTAAAAAATAATCAAGTATTGTTAAGTGGAGGATGTTACGTCAATTGTCACGAGTTGTGACATCATCGTTATGGGTTTCCTAATATTTTGAGATCGGATGACAATGGGCTAACTGTTAATCTCACATTAAGGTGGCCCACTACCCTTATATTTATTATTGGATTCCATAATTAAAGCCTAACTGATATTATGTATGCCCAAATATAAAGGTTACATTGTATAAAGTTTATAATAGTCATATGTGGTATTAAGGGCCATGATGGGTGGTTTTATCACATATGGTTAATTGCAAATGTAAGACCCACTTCTTTCCTCTTGAAAAGAATACAACCTTCCTTTTTGTGGAAAAACCATCATCATATTGAATTGGGGTTTGTGAAAAGAGAAAGAGACAGAGAGAAGAAGGTGTTGCAATTAGGGTTTGCAAGGATCAAGGAAAAGACTTGGATCTTCATCAACATACCTTCACTATTTCTCTAATGGCTTCAGGTATGTGTTTAATTATGTATTCATTTCTTGAGATGCATTTGATTCTAGATCCATGGGCAATTTAATCTACATGAAGTTCCTTAAGCATTATTAAATTTCTAACATTTGGTATCAGAGCTTTGTTTAAGAATCAATACATCTCAGAATTAAGATTATGGGAAATTAGGGTTTTTGATTAACAGTTCAAAAATCAAATTTTTGATCATTTAATTGTAGAATTTTAAGAGGATTTAGTAGCCTTAATATTCTATTAATATTCCTCTAATTGTGCAATTAATTTGGATCAAAATTCAGTAATAGAAACCCTAATTTTTCATATTCTAATGGGTTCAGTCGTCGAAACAGAAACCGCATTTGATAACTGTTTCGTCGACTGTTAGTCGACTTGCCCGAAACACCAGTCGACTAAGTCTCTTTCCAGAAAGTTAAGAACTCTCTGTTTTACTACAGGAGTCGACTTGAATTTTTGAGTAGTCGACTAATAAAACTTATAGTCGACTTATTCCCTTGCTATAGTCGACTAACAGGTTGACCCGAGAGTTGTATAATTTTCTGTTTCTCTGTTAGTCGACTAACCTTTATTTTGTGGTCGACTTGCTTTGCCTTAGTCGACTAACCTAAAACTTATAGTCGACTTATCTTGTCCCAAGTCGACTAGTAGTTCCTTGACCAGTCGACTAATGTTTGTTTAAGTTCAATCATAAATGTATGTTGCACATTTGAGATTATTGTGTTAATATTGATTGAATTGGTCAAGTAATAAAATTGGAGTATTATAGCATTACTCAAATAAAAGGTTAGAGAATATTATTGGTTAGTTTTATATTCATACGGTTTATTGATTTAGCAGTTGCCAAAGTGACCTATATTAGTAAGCCTTATGAATATACAACTACATAAAAGACTTGTCAATGAGGGTGACATTAAAGACAATAATATTCTCGATGGCGGTTCTAGTTAGGAGATTGGGACTTGCCCAAAGGAAAGTCTCTTTCAAATAATTATGAACCGGGAAAGGTAGTGTAATTTATGCAACTTAGTGGTGTAGAATTGGATACCCAAAGGTAACATGACTTACTGTGTAAGTGGCATAAATTATATTAGACCTACATAGGTGATAAAAGTTCTCACCTGTAGAGTGAACGCTGGATATGCTTAGGTTTCGCCCAAAGGAGAAATCAAAGTGATATCAATATTCATCTTCATAAAATTTAAAGTTTTTATATTGATTCGAGGCCTTAATGTGAGCTTGTCCTATTTTGTTTCAGTGAACGTACCCACTTCCCTTCACTCTCATGCAACTAGCATTCCAGCCCTGGATGGTACAAACTTTTCTGAATGGTTTGAACATGTCCAATTCACACTGGGTGTACTGGATCTTGACATGGCTCTACTAGTTGAGAAACCTGAGGAAATCACTGCTGAAAGTACAGCAGATCAGGTTAGTCATGCCAAAGCCTGGGAAAGGTCGAACAGACTCAGCCTCATGTTCATTAAGATGACCATTGCCAACAATATCAAGACTTCACTCCCTCAAACTACTAATGCATCAGAACTTTTAACTGCTGTAAAAGACCGGTTTAAATCTGCTGATAAGTCATTAGCTGGCACCCTTATGGCTGAACTAACTACCGTGAAATATGATAGTAGTAGAGGAGTCCAACAACACATTCTTAATATGACTGATAAAGCTGCAAAGTTAGGAACACTGGGAATGAAAGTGGATGAATCCTTCTTGGTACAGTTCATCCTCACTCACTTCCTCCTCAGTTCGGACCATTCAAGATTCACTATAATACTCATAAGGATAAGTGGAATCTGAATGAGCTGACTGGTATGTCTGTTCAAGAGGAAGTGAGACTGAGACAAGAAGGACATCACTCAGTGTTGGCAGTATCTCAAGGAGCTATACATAAGAGAGGAAAGTATGGAAGAGGTAAGAGGTTTCCACCAAAGAAAGGGAATGAACCTGGGGAAAGTAGCCAGGGTCATGGAAAGGACTTTCACTGTCAAATGCTACTTTTGTGGCAGAAAAGGACATGTGAAGAAGGATTGCAACAAGAGAAAGGCTTGTTTCGAAAAGAAAGGTATGAATCTTTCTTTTGTATGTTATGAATCAAATCTTGCTGAAGTTCCTTCTAATACTTGGTAGATTGACTCTGGAGCCACAACTCACATAACTAATTCAATGCAGGGATTCCTTACAACCAGGAAACCGAAGGAAAGTGAAAGATTTGTCTTTATGGGGAACCGTCTCAAAGTGGAGGTCGAGAATGTTGGAACTTATCGACTACTCTTAGAGACGGGTCATCAGATGGATCTTATAGACACTTTTTATGTACCTTCGATTTCTAGGAATTTAATGTCATTATCCAAATTAGATGTTGTTGGATATACAGTTTTATTCAGTTGTGGAAAACTCAATTTAATGTTTAATTCAATGTCGGTTTGACATGGAATTTTATGTGATGGTTTATATAAAATTTTCTTGAATGATGAGTTTGCACAATCTCTTTTAACCCTGCATTCAAATGTTGGTTCTAAACATGGCTTAATTAATGAAAAATCCTCTATCTTGTGGCATAGACAACTGGGGCATATCTCCAGGGATAGAATTGTAAGACTAGTGAAGAATGGGATTTTGGATAACCTAGACTTCACTGATTTTGGTATGTGTGTGGATTGCATAAAAGGAAAGCAAACCAAACACACCAAGAAAGGTGCCACAAGAACTAAAGAGCTTCTTGAGATTATTCATACAGATATTTGCGGACCACTCTCTATTCCATGTTTTACGGGAGAGAGATACTTCATTACCTTTATAGATGATCTGTCTCGTTATGATTATGTATATCTAATTCATGAAAAGTCTCAGGCTGTTGACATCCTTGAGGTGTTCATTACAGAAGTCGAGAGACAATTAGATAGAAAAGTTAAAATCATAAGATCAGATCGAGGTGGTGAGTTTTATGGAAGATATGATGAGTCAGGACAAAATCCTGGCCCATTTGCTAAATTTCTAGAAAAGCATGGTATTTGTGCTCAATACACAATGCCAGGTACGCCTCAGCAGAATGGTGTTGCTGAAAGGCGAAACCGGACACTTATGGATATGGTTAGGAGCATGATGAGCTTCTCTAATGTACCTAATTCATTGTGGAATGAAGCCTTAAAGACTGCTATGTATATCTTGAACAAGGTTCCTAGTAAAGCAGTCCCAACAACTCCTTTCGAGTTGTGGACTGGTAGGAAACCTAGTTTAAGACATTTACATGTTTGGGGTTGTCCAGCAGAGGCTAGAATATATAATCCACAAGAAAAGAAATTAGACTCAAGGACCATATCTGGGTATTTCATTGGTTATCCAAATAAGTCTAAAGGGTACAAATTTTATTGTCCTAACCATAGTACAAGAATTGTTGAAACTGGTAATGCCAGATTCCTTGAGAATGGCAAAATTAGTGGGAGTGATGAACCAAGAAAGGTAGATTTTGAAGTGATAAGGGTAAATATCCCAATACCCTTTACTTCAAGAGAAATTGTTGTCCCTCAGCTTGATCATCAAGCTGAGATACCAGAACAACATAATGATATTGGTTCACCACTTCATGAGGATATCGCCATTGAAAATGTTGTAGAACCACCACAACCGGCAGCTTTGAGGAGATCTCAAAGGGAAAGAAGATCTGCCATTTCAGATGATTATGTGGCGTATCTACAGGAATCTGATTTTGATATTGGGATTAATAAAGATCCAGTTTTATTTTCACAAGCCATAGAAAGCAATGATTCTAGTAAACGGATTGATGCTATGAATGAAGAGTTGAAATCTATGGACCAAAACAAAGTCTGGGATCTCGTCGAATTGCCTAATAACTGTAAGACAGTCGGGTGTAAATGGGTCTTTAAGACCAAGCGCGACTCCAAAGACAGTATCGAATGATATAAGGCCAGACTTGTGGCTAAAAGTTTCACTCAGAAAGAAGGCATTGATTATAGAGAAACCTTCTCTCCAGTATCAAAGAAGGACTCTTTTAGAATCATTATGACCCTTGTAGCTCATTATGATTTGGAGTTACATCAAATGGATGTGAAAACAGCTTTTCTGAATGAAAATTTGAATGAGGAAATTTATATGGAACAACCTGAAGGGTTCGCAAAGAAAGGAAAAGAACACTTGGCTTGCAAATTACAGAAATCCATCTACGGACTGAAACAAGCTTCCAGGCAATGGTATATAAAGTTTAATGATACCATTACCTCTTTCGGATTTACAGAAAACACTGTTGATCAGTATATATATCTGAAGATCAGTGGGAGCAAGTTTATCTTTTTGGTTCTGTATGTGGATGATATCTTGTTAGCCAGTAGTGATATTGGTTTGCTGTATGAAACTAAAGACTATCTTACCAAGAACTTTAAGATGGTTGATATGGGTGAGGCAGCTTATGTCATTGGCATAGAGATCTTCAGGGATAGATCTCGAGGATTGCTAGGACTGTCTCAGAAAGGTTATATCAATCGAGTCTTGGAAAGATTTTATATGGAATTATGTTCAGCCATTTGTGCACCCATTATGAAGGGTGACAAATTAAGTGGGAGTCAGTGTCCAAGAAATGACTTAGAAAAGGGTCAAATGCAGAAAGTTCCGTATGCGTCAGCTGTTGGGAGCTTGATGTATGCACATACTTGTACCAGGCCAGATATCAGTTTTGCTGTTGGGATGTTAGGAAGATACCAGAGTAATCCAGGAATGGAGCACTGGAAATTGGCAAAGAAAGTAATGCGGTATCTTCAAGGGACGAAGGATCATATGCTCACATATAGGAGATCAGATCAGTTGGAAGTGATCGGCTATTCGGACTCAGATTTTGCTGGTTGCCCAGATAGCAGGAAGTCTACCTTAGACTTTATTTTCATGCTGGCAGGTGGGGCAATCTCGTGGAAGAGTGTAAAGCAGTCTATCACTGCTTCATCCATGATGGAGGCTGAGTTCATAGCTTGTTTTGAGGCCACGAATCATGCATTATGGTTACGTAATTTTATCTCAGCACTTGGTGTAGTTGATTCTATTGCCAGGCCGTTGAAGATATTTTGTGATAATACAGCAGCCGTTTTCTTCTCTAAGAATGGAAAGTACTCTAGTGGTTCCAGACACATGGAACTTAAGTACTTGGTGGTTAGAGAAAGAGTTCAGAAACAGAAGGTATCAATTGAAAATATAAGTACCACTTTAATGGTTGCTGATCCATTGACCAAGGGATTGCCTCCAAAGATATTCAAAGAACATGTTATTAGAATGGGTCTTTTGAGCAATCTGTAATGTATGTTTTGGTACTTGTATAATTGACACTATTGCGCAATAAAAGTTTGTTTCTGTATTTCCTGTTATCCAATTATGTGTGCACATATTATGTATGGATGTTTGTTAAACAGGAAATGTCTTGACAAGACAAATTACAGGGGTCATTTTGGTTATAGACTCTATTAGTGAGGGTTATCAATGTTGTGGTACGTAGAAGGGAGTATGACATAGATGTTGTATAACCGCTATGACTCACATTGATGGTCCAAGCTAATTGCAGTATTACAGTATTTAATTATTTGGGCTTATCAGTTTTTTTTTAAAATTCGTGATCACGTGTCAAAGTTTTTCAGTATGGAATCCAATGGAGTCAAAATGTTTTTGAAATGAGTCTTTTTGTTTGTTTTTCAAAGTTTTTATCATAATCAGCTAGTGGTCCAAGTGGGAGAATGTTAATCTCACATTAAGGTGGCCCACTACCCTTATATTTATTATTGGATTCCATAATTAAAGCCTAACTGATATTATGTATGCCCAAATATAAAGGTTACATTGTATAAAGTTTATAATAGTCATATGTGGTATTAAGGGCCATGATGGGTGGTTTTATCACATATGGTTAATTGCAAATGTAAGACCCACTTCTCTCTTGAAAAGAATACAACCTTCCTTTTGTGGAAAACCATCATCATATTGAATTGGGGTTTGTGAAAAGAGAAAGAGACAGAGAGAAGAAGGTGTTGCAATTAGGGTTTGCAAGGATCAAGGAAAAGACTGGATCTTCATCAACATACCTTCACTATTCCTCTAATGGCTTCAGGTATGTGTTTAATTGTGTATTCATTTCTTGAGATGCATTTGATTCTAGATCCATGGGCAATTTAATCTACATGAAGTTCCTTAAGCATTATTAAATTTCTAACATTCCTTAAGCATTATTAATTTCTAACACTAACATTCGCAAAGAACACATGAAGGTGGTGAGTTTGTTGGCAACAGAAAAGAAACTAGAGATGAGAGAGGAAAAAAGGGAAAGAAAAGAGAAAATGAAAAGAAAAGATAAGCGTTGGGCTTTGTTGGACTCAGTTTGGGATATATAAAATAATGAATGAAAAATAAGGAGAAGAATTTAAGGATTTGCCTGTGAGTTGGCTTAAGTTACAAAGAAAAATCATAAGAGGAGAGAAATGGAGAACAAATAAAGATTGGCTTGTGCTGATTATAAAGGAAGAAGAAATAAGAGAGGTATGATTCATATTAATATCTAATTATTATTACTTAGTATATTATAAAATGTATGGGTATTACATATAAATGTAATATAAGGTGTGGGCTGGGCTCATTAGTGTAGGCTGGGAAAATTAATTATTATTTTTAGAGAATAAGAAGAAAGGAATATCAAGAATAATCATATTTATAGTGAGTGAATGAAATAATCATTTTTGTAGGTGTCAATAACCGCACTAAATGAGTGCAGAAGAACCACAGGAGACCCACAAAACTGATGAGTCGTTATTTGCACCAACAAAGATCATGAGTTCACTCAATAATAACCTCACATATCACAATATTAATTACATTATCTAACACTTAATTATAATTATTACTATAAATAATTAATTACATTATTTAATATGTTATAATAATATGTTTCAACTTATATATGAATATATTTTTTATAAATATATTTTCTTATAATATCTCAATATTAATTACAATATTTAATATGTTATAATAATATGTTCTAACTTGTATTTGAATATATATATGCAGTTAATATTATAACATATTAATTACAACATAATATTATAATCTTAACTCACAAAAGATTGTGGACAAAAATGTTGGCATCTAACATATTATTATATTATACTAATAATATATAATTAATTTATGATCATATATTTGAATATACATATATATAGTTAATATTATATTTACATATTGTATATTAAATATATGAAAATATTAATATATTATTAGTTAAATATTATTTATTATCAACTAATATAGAATTAATATTACATATTTTATATATTTAATTTATTTTGTTTTATATTATTTACAATTAAATATATACAATATTAAGTATATAGATTAAATATTAATTGTAATCATGTTATAATTATATTATTATATTAATAGATACTTATATATTGAAACACTATAATGACATAATATTACATCATTTAATACTATAATTAAAATTTACTATAGATAATTAATTACTTCATAATATAATCTTTATAATATTATAATATATAATATTTTTTCATAATATTAATTAACTAATATTCATAAATAATATATAACTAATATTAGAATATCATCAATAATATGTTATAAATTATATATTAATTATATTAATATTAATATTAAACATGTGAAAATTTTATATATCGATGCTATGCATTATTTTAATGTTTGTACCCCTGCTACAAGTAGGGAAACACTTCTAATATTAGTAAAAGATGAATTTTGGCACCTAAAGTTTTCAATCTAACTTGGTTGAATAGCTGATATTCAATGATATTTTTATACAGGTCATAATGTTTTGTTTGTATAGTCGTCGCTCACTTATATTTACTATAATGTCCAAAACCTAAAGAAAATGTCAGACTCTATCTTTCAAACAAGCACTCAAATATGTTGATTTAGGAATCGGTCTCAGACAAATAGAGTGAACTCTGGATTTCAAGCCAAATTTGACGCAAACAAACAGTGTATTCAAGGTTCTAGACCCGAAATCAATCATGTGTTGTTTAGTAGTTATTTTACAGATCCAATATCTCTGCCAATAGTAATGTTCTATTGGCAGAGGTATAAGAATTCTAGAATGGACAAAAGTGATGAGAGTGCTTTTTTTCGAATGAATTTTGGATGTAAGGTGATCCATTTGCTACTTATAAAATTTCTGAAAACCAAATTTTTAAATGAAAATTAGTTTTTTCAAAACTCCATAAATACAAAAATAAGATGTTCAAACATATTTGAAGCTCAATAGTGTATGGATACACAAATAAAATGATGTGAATTTGTTTTTGATGAAAACCAAAATACAAAACGTAAACTGGTTAAACCAAAATCAAACTTTTATGTGTGTAAGATTGAGCAATGAAACTAATCTATTCTTTATAAGAGATGTAAACTAACAAACTCTAAACTCAAGTCTTCTGGTAAATCCTTTTCAAGTAGACTTGATCCCAACTTGATTCACCGAGTTAGACTTCTCTTTGAGTGCTTGATGTGATCTTTTAGTCTGAGCTCTTGAATCTTCATGTGCTATCTCCAAACTTGATTTTGAGTTTTTAGTGAAGGTAAACATCAACAAAAATCTTGATCAATTTCTGAAACTTAAACACAATAAGATCATTAGTATTATAGCTACATGAGTTAGTCATCATTAAAACTAGAGTGATGGGCCTTTGGGCCAACAATCTCCCCCTTTTGATGATGACAAAACTCATGGAGTTATTTATGTATGAATAGAGAAAAGTTCTATAAAAGCTCCCTCTTAACCCATGCATAAAAAAATAAACAATATGGATATGCAATAAAGCTCTAGAATCAAAACAAAAACAAGGTACATATATGCAAACCATATATAAGACATGCATATACAAACTCCGAAATCCTCTCTCCCATTTTGTCAATCATCTAAAAGAGGAACATAAAACAGAGTAAATGTATATGCAATATAAATTTATGAAGAAGAGAGACATAAAGTTAACTCCCCCTGTATACATTGCATATACACGGAGAAAGGATGACTAAATCCTAAACCATATAAGTAAAATATATAATGCATAGACAGAGATGTGAAGCTCCCCCTATATACGTGAATCACACAGAGAAGAGAGGTCAAGCTCCTCTTTATACGATACATATATCATAAATCTATATATAGAGAAGATGTTAAGTGCATATAGGCAATCAACATCGAATCGATAGAAATCGATTAAAAATGATAATAATCCTGTAGTAAATTCTCAATATACAAATTGTGAATAAACATAGATACCATTTTAAGCCAAATAATTTTTCTCTTTTTTTGTGTGATAATCACAAAACTAATGCATAAGGTAGTAAAAGATACAAATTCATACATTGAAACATATTCAAGCCATGCAAAAAAAGATTGTACTAAAGCATGCCTGAAATATACACGGACATGCATGAAACATGCACAATCAACTAAATCATATATATACGTATATGTCAATTGAAATACAATTCATAATAAAGAGCATACATATATAAATAAATAAGAGTGAGTATACAAAAATCAACTATCATGAGAATCGTGTGTATAACTCATTAAAATCATCAACTTACATGCACATATCAATAAATAGTCATTTAAGCATAAACAAGATATGGTCACCTAACCAACTTCCCACTAAGGGTAGAAGTTTTCAAAATAATGATTTTGAAAATAGTTGAGTATAAATTGAAAACATTATCAAGTGAAGAATAAAATAACTAATTTAAAATAGCTTTGAAAACTAGTTCAAGATTCTTCAAAAATAAATCAATCATGCATATCTCATGAAATATGGCAATTACACAAGAATTATTACGCAAAATCAATATAGCACATTCAAGTTCATAAACACAAAATCATTAGTAAAAATAAAAGTGAGTTCAAAAAAATCATGTAAATAATAAATTCACGAAAATAACATATTAAGGTTCTAAAGAATTCATCAAAACTCATATGGAGTTCTTTTTCAAACTATTGAAATATTGAAACTAGAGTTAAAGACATGAAAAATCACGAAAATTCTTTTTCACAAAATATATCATGATTAGTGGAAGCAAAACCTCAGATCATCAAATATTTTCACCAATAAGATATACAAGAAGCACATAAGACAATTCTTCATATATATGTAAACTTATCAAAACTAAACCATACATACATACATACATACATACATACATATATATATATAGAAAAATGTATATCAGCCCGCGGGCTGAGAGTACTCTCTCAGCCTGCGGTCACGTGGCTCAATTTGTCACCTCACTAACTTGCGGCCCGCTTATAGGAAGAAGTTAAATTATCAAATACCCCTTATGAAAAGCTACTTTTTTTTTAACTTTTCTTATTGTTTATTATTTTTTTCCCAAAAGGCAATTTTTGGTGCGCACGTTGTCAGACTTGTTTATTATTATTTTTTTCCCCTTTCTTTTTGCCGCTCTTTATATGATTTAGGTTATTGATTATAAATTATTTTTTCCCCTATTTCCTTACCTCTCTTTGTCAGATCTAGGTTCTCCTATATAGTTTATTTTTTTGTGTATATAATGTAGATAGAGGCTTTGGTCGCAGTGTACATGGTTAATTGCGACCAAGGTCGCAATATTGTTATTGATAACGAGGGCCAGCATTTGCAATCTAGGGTCGCAGTACAATGACTGCGACTTAGGTCGCAGTACGTTAGGTAGGTGTTTCCTTTATATTAACACGCATATGTTGTTATTGATAGAGGGCCAGCATCTGCAATCTAGGGTCGCAGTATAATGACTGCGACTTAGGTCGCAGTACGTTAGGTAGGTGTTTTCTTTATATTAACACACATAGCGACCAAGGTCGCAGTGTTCTTGTTGATTAATACTAAAGACCAGCAACTGCGACCAAGGTCGCAGTGTATTTTATTAAGACTCGGCCAACAACTGCGATCAAAGTCATATAGGTAGGTGTTTCCTTTATATTAACACGCGTAGCGACCAAGGTCGCAGTGTTCTTGTTGATTAATACTAAAGACCAGCAACTGCGACCAAGGTCGCAGTGTATTTTATTAAGACTCGGCCAACAACTGCGATCAAAGTCATATAGATAGGTGTTTCCTTTATATTAACACGCATAGCGACCAAGGTCGCAGTGTTCTTGTTGATTAATACTAAAGACCAGCAACTGCGACCAAGGTCGCAGTGTATTTTATTAAGACTCGGCCAACAACTGCGATCAAAGTCATATATATTTAAAAAAAGTATGACTGCTTTAATTTAAAAAAAAGTCATATATATCCCTCATTTTAAAATTAACCTTAGAAAACAGATTCATATATATTTAAAAAAATAAAATACAATTTTTAAACCTCTAATCCTCGTCATCACCATCGTAATCAGATTCGTCGTCAAGATTATAACTGCTTTCATCTTCCGTATCGCTTTCCGTCCCTCCTCCTCTTCAGCGGCAATCTCCTCTTCGCTTTCTTCCTCTTCATGTTTGTATTTTGGTTCATCAATGAACTCCCAGAACGGGTCATCTGTATCAAGCTCATCCTCTGACCCGTAGCGAGGCATATCTTTAGAATTATACATCCAATCATCATTAGATGATTGGCTTCTT
Organism: Agave tequilana; assembly: GCA_038442645.1. Taxonomy (NCBI): domain Eukaryota; kingdom Viridiplantae; phylum Streptophyta; class Magnoliopsida; order Asparagales; family Asparagaceae; genus Agave; species Agave tequilana. Next base: position 163,700 of record JAVJIF010007922.1, read on the forward strand.
TCCGGTGAAGACGGTGGAGAAGACATTTTTTGAATCTATTTTCCGAACAGTGAGCTATTTTCCGAATAGTGAGAGTAACGAGTTTGAACAAAAATAATTTAGTATGTTTTTAATCCTTTGCTGATGACCCTTTATATATTTTTAATCCTGGAATTCCAAAGGGTTTAAGCTCTCAAACCACGTGAATATCTCCCAAACTTATTTTCTACCTTTTCTAAAAAATTGTATACTTCCTAGGTGACTGTTCAGTTATCAAAAACAGTTTAAAAGTTAATACACTATAACTTTAAATACTTTGAACTCCAAAACAGTACATTATTGCGACCATAGTCACATTGGGAACTGATAAATGATTAAGTAACTGCGACCATAAATTGTCAACCGTTAGTCATCAAATACTGTCCTTCGTATATTTTCTGAATGTTTGTCCGATCCTCCTATGAACAATTAAATTGGTGTTTACATATATTATGCGACCATGGACCGCGACTATGATCGCAGTACCGCGACTATGATCGCAGTACTTAACGAGAGTGATAGTATAATCACAGTTTTACGTATTATTTTATATTTTTTTGTTTTTTATTTTGTGAATGTTGTCTGATCCTCCTACGAACAATTAATTGGTGTTTACATATATTATGCGACTATGGACTGCGACTATGATCGCAGTACCGCGACTATGGTCGCAGTATTTAACGAGAGCGATAGTTTAATCACAGTTTACGTATTATTTTATATTCTTTTTATTCTTTATTTTTGACTTTTGTCTGAATAAGGACTGATTCTATAGTCGCAGTTCACCGTATCTTTTGTCTCAGCCGCCTATAACGTATGAATTATTTTTAATTATTGCATCCGTAGTAGGACTGCGACTATGGTCGCAGTGTTTAAGAGCACCAGTCGCAGTTTGGATATGTAATTAAAAGAGCTTATAAGTTAATATAGTAAGAAAGAGACCTTACAAAAAAATAGAATTAAAAGCTTTTAAAGAAGACAAAATATAATTGAATATCAGAAGATCAGGAAATCCTAATCCTCGTCATTATCACCATCATAAACAGATTCATCGTCTTCATTCTTCTGCTCTTCCTCTTCATCACTTATTTCCTCATCATCTTCCTGTTTTTGAGGTTTTTTTGTTTCACCGATGAACTCCCAGAATGGATCGTCTCTATCAAGCTCTTCGTCTGACCCGTTGCTAGGAAGCGAGCCTACAGCATCAGAGGACATGCTTTCATCAAGCATGTCTCCGTCAAGTGGCAGAGGAATAATGTCTTCTTCATTAACCCACATGAAAACTTCATTATCATCATGAATAGGAGGATCAGTTAATACATTATTTGATGTAGTGAGATAGTCAAAAGGAGTGAAGTCCAGACTGGTATCAGATTCACTAGAATATCCTGAAGACAAAGGACCGGTGAGGGAACGATTGAAGTTGAAATCTAAGTGTTCAGAGAAAGAAGATGGGGAAGACATGATTCAAGAATGAATTTTTTTTTGGAAGTTTTTGAAATCAAATTGAAAAGGAAGAGCGAAAATATAGTTTTTAGGTATGAGATAATATATTAGTAACAAGCATTATATAAAGGTCAATATTGTGGAAGAACATGAATAGTAATAATAATTGTTACATGTGATGTTTGAGTATGGTAAGAAGTGGTAAAGAAAAAAATAAATATTTAATTCAAGATTTATTGCGGGAGAATCCGAAGTACAAATTAACTTTTTATAGAATTGTTTGCCTATACCTTAGATTACGTGTGGTGCACATCTTTCCTTTCTTGAGATTAACATTAGTGCATCTCTTTTTTCTAGACTGTTGTTGTATCACGGTAGAAAGAATATTAATTACTTCATTTAATTCAGTGTAATTAGTATAATAATTTTTATAAGATTTGATATATGCGAATTGATCTCAGGGTCGCATGGCTAACCACCCTAGTCGCATATTAAAAATCTTTTACATAAGGCATGGGAAAGAAGATTGCGACTTTGGTCGCAGTACTGAAGGAGGTCGCATTGTTGTACGATAGAATGCGACTAGGGTCGCAGACGTTATATAAAGAAGTTTTGTTATATAATGACTGCGACTAGTGAGTGTGACTGTGTCGCAGTTGTCATATAAAATGAAATTATATTGTATTAGGTCGCATAAAAACGTTTTGTTATACTATGAGTGCGACTAGTGATTGCGACTGTGTCGCAGTTGTTATATTGTATTAAGTCTGCGACCATGGCATGTTTTTAATTTTCAATGCTTCTTCTTATTTTACATTATATTGATCCAATTTTTTTAATTATATTTTTCGATGTATTCAAATTACGAATTTTATAACTGTAGATATATTTAACTGAAATTTTGTTTGTTCATGACTTTATTCCACTTTAGAATTAAAAAGGGGGAATTTTTGTTAATTTGTTTCACGATTGTTTATGCGGGATTTTTTTAATTTTTTGGCGCCAACACACTGCGGGCGATGTGTGACATATATTCAGCCACGTCCCGCCGGCTGAGAAACTCTCTCAGCCTGCAGGCTGAGGTACAGTAACCCCATATATATATATATATATATATATATATATATCCAAACACGAATTCAGTCCATAATAGAGTATATAGCATATAGAGTGAGTGATTCAATGATACTATATGTATATCTTATAGTTTTAATAAGTTTTACACATACATGAAACAGAACTAATGTAAAATATTCTCATAGAAGATTATGCATGAATCAAAACAAATACATTGCAAATCGAATATATGTATAAATGTAATAATCATCAAAACTAGCATGTACACATATAACTAAAGTACAAACGAGTATACAAAGATATGAATCATGATAGGCATAAAATCAAGGGTGTATCTCAACAGCTATACAAGTGCATTGCAGTTTTTTTTATAAAAAAAATGCATCTAAACATATAAACAAAATATGCAAATCATAATATGCTAAAAATCATCAATAAGAAGCATATAGGGATAATATAAATAAAGGAGAGATAGTTAACAATACCGGTAAGGCGGTCTCTATTTCTCCAAAACTAGATGGTCCTTCCACTTAAACTCCTTAATAGTGATGCATCCATAAATATGGTACATTAAACTCTGATTGTATCGATCACCAATTCACTAATCATCTCACGTCTTGTGAGAGCCCACACTTACATTAAAGACAACCAATGTGGATTTTGGTACTCAAAATTTCTTGGGTCCTTGGGGGTTAGTACTTTTACGAACCAAATATTTTTATTCAAAATATTTAATTTATCAAAACAAAATTTAGCTAAGTGGCCTTTGTGACCACAACGTGCGCAATGATACATATTGGCATACTTTTAAGTATGATGTGTATGTACATACCGTGAAGTATGTGCATGAATAAGTGAAGCTTGTTTCTTTTGAAATAAGGATTCCAATCATTTATGGTCAAAAGTATATTGGCACAAAGTAGAGCCTAAGCAATCAATGTTCTTCTTTAAAACATAAATCTCATTTTCAATAATAGGAGAAGAAACAATATTAGCATAAAAAACATGACTAGTGTGAAAATTAAAACTATTTTTGGAAGAAGTAGAATTTTTTTTTTCAACCAAAACAGTTTTCAAAGAGTTTTTTCTTTTGAAATAAAAAATAATTTTTTTCAAAATTTCATTTTCTTTTAAAACTAAATCAAGTTGAGTTTTCAAAGAATCCTTTTTAATTAAAGCACAACTTGAATTTCAAAGAAATATTTTCATTTAAAACCAAATCTAGTTTTGAAAATAAAAGCTCATTTTCCTTTTTAAATTGTAAGCCTTTATTTTCAACAATTTGTATTTTGCAAGTAAATCCTCACAAAATATAGCAGGCTCATCATTCAACATATGAGCATCCTTACTGAAAATACGAGCATTATCTTTAGATGTACTTGCATAATCATCTATATCGAATTCCGAGTTTACTCAAGAGAGTCGTTCTCTTGGACTGTGTAACATGCTTGGCTGGAATCGTCTTGCTTGATTCTCTCTCCAAATCATTTAAGCCTTGTTCTTTAAGAAAGATCAACATGTTCCACACTGAAAAATGGAATCAAGATAAAAACCTTAGAAATATAAGCATTGATAAATGTTTTCTTTGGTGCAATCATGGTTTGTGAATTAACCTCAAAATATTTGTCATTTTCAATATATGATCTTTTAGTGATGGCAAGATAAACATGTAATCCTAAAACTTTAAGATATGAACTCATTTTAAATTTTCACATGTCAATATTAGAAACATCAAACATAAGTGGAGCAAGATAGTCCATGAGTGTGTGAAATAAATATGAATGTGTAAAGCAAATGTACGATTAGCAAAATAAGGATCACTCATCGGGGGTTAAACTGAATATCAGGAGCACTATCTCTGATACCAATTGAAAGTATAGTTAGAGGGGGTGATTAGGTGTAGTGTTAATCTAATGACAAATAATGTGAAATTAGAACCTTTTAAACTAACAAAATTAATCACAAGTGATCCAAAGAGTGAAGCCGAATTCCCGGTGAAGGACTCTAAAACTTCTCCTCAAGATTCTTCTAGATTAAGAGTTGAGGTACTTCAATAACTCTTTTTGATTGATACAAGCATGAGCACACAAACAATGTCAAGCATGTATAAATGAATAATAGTAGCGATGCAATATATAAAAAAATAGAATTGAGAGAGAAATAACCAAACGCAAATACAAGGATATGTTTCAAGGTTTGTCTTCACCTAGAAGGATTTTCTCTCTCTACTATGGACTCCACAACGGATACAAACCCAATTCTCTACACAAGAGGAGGCACAAAGCAAAACACAAAGATGATGCACAAAGCAATCACCTTTACACAAGAGGGAAGGCACAATGCCAAAGCACAAAGTAAAAGAGTGGTTACAATACGTAGTGATCACAAAGATAACAAACAATACCTCCACAATATAAGATCTTATAAGATAGATTTTGCAATGAATAGCTCAAACTTGTAAGAAAACAGAGATTTTGGAAGTGAAGCACAAAAGAAAACACTGGGGAAAAACTTCTTGAAAGATATACAAACTAGAAAATTAAAACTAGAATTTCCCTAAATTTTTTTTTAAAATTTTGAACCACAATAGAGATATGAATTTTAAGCACAAAAACTTCTAAAAAACTTGTTGAAAAACTCTATTGAAAGTGAGAATACTAGCTTTGAAAATCTTCTTAAAAACTCACAAAAAAACCCCATATACATAGACAAATGAAAACTAGTCGTTGGGGGTCAAAAACTACCAGAATTGGCATGTCAGCTGACTATCCGGTTGACCATACCAATGATCATATTTTTGACCATTGGAGCCGGGTGGTCGACCGTCCAGATACCAACTCTGCACAAAGGTCAAAGTGGAGCACATTTATGAGGTCTAAAACTTCAGAATTTGAAAATAATTATATAAGAAGAATTTGTAGATATTTAAGTTATTTTTATAATTCATCTTAAATCAAATCTATATGATATTAGAGTGAAACATTATGATCAAAATACTGAAAGGTGTCAAACAAGAAAATTGTAAACTATTTTCAGAATATGAACTGAGTTCAAACCAATATTTAACCTTTGAATCAGAAAACAATTATTTGATAAGAAATATAGCCATAGAAGTTATCTTTGTAATTCAATTTAAATTATATTGATTAAATATCAGAATAAAAAGTTATAAATAAAACACTAAAAAGTGTCGAGCAAATCAGCAAAAAGGTCAGCCTACCGGTCGACCGAGAAAACCCGAGAACTTTGCAGACATAATCGGTAGATCGATCTCTACTACGATCGACCGGTCGGTCGAGCGAGCTCAGCACTCTTGGGCTCGTGCATGTTTGTGCGCATCAATCGACCGTGCTCGACCGGCAATGCTATCGGTTGGCCGCACGGTAGACTGACTGTAGCCAAAAAACACAATTTTGAGATTTTTAAATGAACTTTTGAAACACAATTAAATTCTAGTAAATCTCAATAAATTTTATGAAAATAAGTTCATGTAAATATAATAAAGTATGAATATGTGTGGTTAAAAATCAACACATATTACAAGCATGCAGACTTGTTTTTGAGATATATAAATTCAATCTAGAAACCAAAACCATATTTCCGAAAACCCAACTTTTAAATGAAAACTAGTTTTTCCAAAACTCCATAAATACAAAAAATAAGTTGTTCAAATATATTTGAAGCATAATAGTGTATGGATACACAAACAAAATGATATGAACTTATTTTTTATGAAAATCAAAATACGAAACGTAAACAGGTTAAACCGAAACTAAACTTTTGTATGGGTGTAAGCTTGAACAATCAAAATTAATCTATCTTTACAAGAGATCTAAACTCACAAACTCTATACTCAAGTCTTCTTGTAGATTTTCTTCTCCAAGTAGACTTGATCTAAACTTGATTCTCCAAGCTAAACTTCTCTTTGAGTGCTTGATATGATCTTTTGACTAGAGCTCTTTAATCACCATATGTTAGCTTCAAACTTGTATTTGAGTTTTTTAGTGAAGCTAAACATCAACTAAGATCTAACTGACGTTATTCGCTTCCTTATCTGTGTCATTATCTAACTAAAAATAGTAAAATGTTAAAAAAATAAGCGGAAACACAAAATATGTTTACAAATTTTAAATCTGGTCATTTAATTTTAAACAATTTATTCTCATCAAACAAGATAGTTTTTATCTTTGCAATTCTTTATAATATAAGGGTTGACTCATAATATTATTTAGTTGAGTTTATAATTCCTTAGTCCTGTCGTCCACTATATATAAGAGAATAAGTAAGTAATTTATGATTACTCATTAGTTATTTGTGATATCTCTTTTTTACAATACATAATGATATGTGATATAATTTTTTTTATGTATATCATATTACTTCGCTCTTAAATGACAAGTATTGAATGCTTTTGCTGACATAATAGCAGAGAGAAATTTGAGGGGACACTTAATTGATGGTTTTCAAATATATTATAAGTAGGGGTAAGCAGAATTCAGGTATAATCGAAATAATTGACCAAAAATTGAAAATTGAAACCCGAACCCGGACTGAACAGAACCGCTTTAGTTCGATCAGGTTTGGGTTTTGGGTTCCGAAACCCAAAACTGACCGAACCGAACTGAATCTCTCACCTATATATTATCCCATCCAGATTTATTTTATTAAATCATGTGGTTCATAAGAAAAACTGGTGAAACATTATCTCATTACTTCTAAGAATACCATCTTTTTATATTAAACATGTGAAAGCAATGTTAAGTACATCATCAAAATTGAGAATAATATTATATTAGTACAGTTCTTCTTTTGCATTCTTATCATTAGAAGTTAGTAATAATTATGTGGACTTTGATGATAAGAGCCCAAATACAGTGTAAAAGTTTTAGAATATGAAATTTTTAATTCACGTTAAGGTTAGAGTCTTTTTCACGTTTCTAATTTGGGTATTGGATATTTGAGATTAGAATATTAGAGGATGATAGTATAATGGTGATTAAAAAATGCAGAAATGGTGAAAATATATGATGTTAGGTCTAATAATCATTTCAGATAAGATCTCATACACGCTATAGCCTATTTATCAATATCAAAGGGAAAAAAGATTTTAGGTATACCTGACTCCATCACGAAAGTGATGCCAAAGGTTGCACGATCTCAAGGACGAGGAGATTCTTCTCTCCAGCCACCAAGTTCTCTTCTTGATCCTTAAAGTAGACGAGAGGCCTCTAAGAGAGAGAATGGGTCTAGTGGTGGAGGGAGAATCCTACCCATGATATATATAGCATCAAGGAATTCTAGTTCAACTCATTATAGAACTGGACTCTTGATTGATAGCATGAGTTCCATATGTGTAGGTGAGCCCAACATCTTAATTTAAATACATTCATGGTTACGTGTAATGAAATGTGTGTAAACCTAAACCATTTAGGCTTGATCAATTCTTTATTGGGTCAAACAACATAGGTTAAAGTGGGCGGGTGCAAATATTCAATTGACTTGATTAGACCCAAATCAAGTTTAACTTTAAAACATAATAAGTCTAACAATCTCCCACTTGGGCCAAGAAAGTTATACTGAATAGATATTATGCATAATTTTATGACATCAAAACTTTAACCGCCAACAAACCAACATTTCATATCAATCGATCCATTGAGTACCCTGATACCGAACATAACGGTCACTACCTTCTGTATAATCAATGTAGGACCTTCTACATCACAAGTTTCATAACCTTTAACGACATAGATCAAATGTGGACCTGTGACATGAAAATATCTTCTGATCAAATAAGGTAAAATTCTAACTGGTTTCCATTTATGACTCCAATGAGTCTAACTTTATGTCTCTAACGAGTCCAACTGCTAACAAACACAAATGCACAAATTAAAATCAAAAAAATTTAAAGGCAACAGTTATTACTTTATTTTCGGAATCAACAATATATATAAAGTACACTTAGAAATAATGTCTGTTTTATAAAATTATCCACTCCCACTAAATTAGGATATCATTAGGACTAGCCATCTCCATATGAGCAACATGCTCTAAGAACACTTTAGGCGGCAGGCCCTTAGTGAGTGGATCTGTAATGTTAAGACTAGTACAAATACTGTCAACAAATACAATATTATTCCGAACTCTATCTTTAACGACAAGAAACTTGATGTTGAAGTGTCTCGACCTTTCTGAATTCTTTTCACTTTTACAGTAAAGCTCTGCAGCTCCATTGTCACAGTATAGCTGTAATGATTTTTGACTAAATTCACTAACTAAAGCCCAAAAATAAAATTCCTAAGCCAAATAGCTTGTTTGAAGCTTCATAATAAGTAACAAACTTTGCTTCCATCGTAGATGAAACAACAAGTGTCTGCTTGACATTTTTCTAAGAACCGCTCCTCCTGCCATCAGGAGACATAACTTGAAGTGGATTTCCGTGAATCTGTGTATCCAATCAGGTGCAACTTATCAGATTTCCTGTAAGTAAGCATGTAGTACTTTCTCCTTTGTAGATATCGCATTATCTTCTTAGTAGCCTTCCAGTGATCAATCCCAGGATTGCACATGTATCTGCCAAATTATCCAACATCATATGTTATGTTTTGATGGGTACAGACTTGAGCATACATCAGACTTCCAATTGCCAATTCATATGAAATGTCTTTCATTTGCTCTTTCTGTAGATCGTTCTTAGGACATTAGAGTGGACTCAACTTATCTCCCTTAGTGACAAGCGTATCAACCTAAGAGCAATTCTTCATGTCATATCTATCTAGCAGCTTATCGATATAGGCCTTTTGTGGTAAACCTATTATTTTATGTGTCCTGTTATGTTGAATCTGGATGCCTGTCACAAAAGAAGCGTCTCCAAGATCTTTAATCTCAAAATTCTTTGAGAGAAAACTCTTAGTCTCAAATAGAAGATCTATATCGTTACTTGCTAATAGAATGTCATCTACATACATCATAAGAAATATAAATCTACTCCCTTTAAATTTGTGATAAATACATTGATTAGCTATATTTATCTTAAAATTATAACCGGATATTACCTGATCAAATTCAAATACCAGTGATGGGATGCTTGCTTTAAACCATAAATGAATTTCTTTAATTTACAAATCAGATATTATAAACCTTTGACTTCAAAACTGTCTGGTTGTACCATATAAATTTTTCCTCAATGTCACCATTAAGAAAAACTGTCTTGACATCTATTTGGTGTAACTCTAGGTCAAAGTGAGCCATCGGTGCTATGATAATCCTAAAAGAATCCTTCATGGAAACCGGTGAGAGTGTCTCCTTATAGTCAATGTCATCGAGTGAATCCTTTTGCGATAAGACGTACCTTATACCTTTCGACATTACCTTTCGAATCCTAGTTGATTTTGAACACCCATTTACAACCAATCAATTTCTTACCTTTAGGCAACTCTACTAAATCCCAAACATCATTGTCCTTCATGGATTTTAACTCATCATTTATTGCACTTGACCATTTAGTGGAGTGAATACTAGGTTTACCCTCATTCAAGGATGTGGGGTTATCCTCTAACCCTATGTAAAACTCATGCTCTTGGAGATAAACTATATAGTCATTTGCTATGGCTGATCTCGTCTCCCTAATTGATCTTCTAGGCACTTGTGGTTGAGTATTTTCAGGTTCTACCTTATCAACAGAATCTACTTCAGGATGAACTGTATCTGTATCTCGTAAGGGTACAACTGTATTTTAATACTGGGGTAGAACAACTACTTCATCATTTGGAACAGTTGTCATGGGTATAACAATTTATTTTTCCTCAAATGTGAAATTCTTATGTAGTCGACTCCTATTGTTCTAAATATTCTCAATAAATTTAGCATTATCTGCCTCTATTATGTTCTTAGTGGAGGGACAGTAAAACTTGAAGCCTCTAAACCTCTTAGAATACCCTACGAAGAAACATCAACTGTCCTTGAGTTCAACTTCTTCTCATGTGGTATATATGGCCAAACTTTCACTGGACAACCTCAAACATGAGGATGTTGAATACTGAGAGATTTCCATGTTCATAATTCATATGGGGTTTTGTTACTATTTTGTTAGGGACTCTATTAAGGAGGTAGACATCCGTCTTCAAGCCTTCACTCCATAATGACTCTGGTAGAGTAGTGTGAGCTATCATACTCCCAATCATGTCCTTTAGTATGCGATTTCGTCTCTCAGCAACATTATTTTGATGAGGTGTCCCTGACATGGTGTACTGGGGTACAATACCACAATATTCCAAGAAATTGGCAAAAGGTCCTAGACACTGATCCGTCGTATCTGTAATAGAATTCACTGCTACAGTCAGATCTCACGGCTTTAATCTTTATACTTTGTTGATTTTCAACTTCAGCTTTATAAATTATAAACATGTACAATGATTGGGATTTCTCATGAATTACGTATAGGTACCCATAACGAGAGTAATCGTCCGTGAAAGTGATGAAGTATTTGTGATCATTCTAAGAAGCTGTAGGAAATGTGCCACAAATGTCTGTATACACCAAATCTAAGACTACTGGACTCCTTCTAGCACTAAACTTTCTAATGTTTGCTTGTTTCCCCTTTGTATAGTTTGTACATACTCCTAGGTCGGAGTAATCTAAAGGACCCATAACTCCACTAGATACAAGCTTTAGATTCTCTTTTCGAGATGTGTTCTAAACGTTAATGCCACAGACTATGGGAGTTTTTTTAGTTAATGCTCGCTTAGTACCTAGATTATTTACATACAAAGATTCAGAATATAAAGCATGGAGATTCAATTTATATAAGCCATCAATCAAGATTTTACTACCAACAACTTTAGATTTAGAAATAAACTAACCATTTCATTACCAATAGTGACAGTAAAATCAAATCTGTCTAACAATGAAATGAAAATAAGATTCTACTTAAAAGAGGTACATACAAAGTCTCATCCAAATTTAAAATAAAATCAAAATCTAATCTAAGCCTATAATCTCCAATAGCTTAACTGTAGCTTTATTTTCATCGCCTATGTATATGTATCGCTCAACTTAACTGGGCCTCCTTTGGGTTTGAAGGTCCTGCAATGAATTGTATATGTGAATAGTCGCACCGGTATCTATCCAGCAAGTGTGTGGTGAAATTAAAGCTATATTAATTTCAGAACAAATATAAGCATGAGACATACCCTTCTTAATTAGCCACTTCTGGTACTTTATGTAATCCTGCTTGATGTGGCCTACTTTCTTACAACAGAAGAAGCATGCAAAATGACTTAGGCTTCTTCTCCTACCCTTTTACCAAGGTCAAATCAGCTGTTGTAGTGGTGTTTATATTCCTCCATTTAGTTTCACTCTTCTTCCTTTTTTATTAGTGGTGTTACCCTGAAATGCTAAGTGAGCACTTTCAGTCTCTTCTTGTTTCAACCTTTCCTCTTCCTGAAAACAGTGACTAATGAGCTCAGTGAGACTCCACTTTCCCTTTGAGCATTATAATTAATTTTGAGGGTTATACTGTGGAGGAAGAGAAATCAAAATGAAGTGCACTAGGATCTCTTCAGAGAGTTCCAATTTTAGTGCCTTTAGTTTTGAAACAAAATTGGACATTTTCATAATGTACTCTCTTATATTTTCTTTACCATTGTAGCATATATTTACTAACTTGCTAAGATGCCTGCTAGCCTCAACTTTATCCGATTTAGTAAACCGTTCGACTACGTCAGTTAGAAAACTCTTAGCACTTACTTTATCAGGCATAACACCCCTAATATTCATATGAATAGTGTACTCCATGACTATTGGATACATTCTATTAGACCTCTCCCATTTTTCATAATTTACCTTTTTTCTACTGTACTCTTGTCAGTAATGGTAGGGGGTTCATCAGTTTTAAGGCATAGTCTAGGTCCATAAATTCAAGAACGATGGTAACGTGATCGCGTCACTTCTCAAAGTCTGTACCATTCAACACAGGGATGTAATTGAAACTTGTAGAAATTGAAGATGCATTTACTGATAACAGAAGGAAAAAAATAAGACTACATGAGCATATAATTTCTCATCAATTTAACATAAATATTGCATTTAATAAAATTCTACTGTAATAGTCATAAAAAATTAAATTTCAGAAAATGCAACCACTCTGACTGATAGAGCTGCTAGCCAAACTTTCAGAGGAAGTTATGTCTTTTATACCAACAGTGTACTGGCCTAATATAGATAACCTAAAGTATAGGTCCTATGTAAGAGAACAACCTCTTTGAGCCGACTGCCCCTTTATAGGATTGGTCCCAAAATTTAAGTTATCTATATCGATCATATAATATATGTAATGACCCGGCCATAATGATAACCTTCTTTGGGCCGATTGTCACATGCATAGGCCACACAAATCTACGCATCTTGGTTCTTTTTTCGCCGTCGACTAGTTGATGAGGGTAATGCAATAAAGACCTATAGTATGACAATCTTCCTTTGGGCCGATTACCACACATCAAGATTCTCCCATTTGCATTGTCCATATCAAGTATCCGACGCCGTACATAATTCGGCCAAATAATAGTCTTCTTTTGGGCTGGTTATTTCCGCATAAACTATACACACAATTAAATAAGCTCTTTTATAAATTCTTTAACTTGAACATGTATATATCTTTATCTGTGTTATCTACTATAGTAAACATCAATATCCCCTATGCTAGAACGATAAAAGCAATATAATATTGATGAAGCGGAAGCATGTAAGGATATATATAATCATGGTAAACATACACTTCAAGGCTTTTTTCTACCTCAACTAACTATTGTCCTGCGCCTACTGCCTGTAATGCTGTAGTACTCGTCAAGAGTTTCGAAACGGCTATTTACATGTCCAAAACATAGGCCAGATGAGCCTGTAACGGCTAATTGAAGATCTATTGGCAAAACGGGTCTATAGTGCTAATCGAGCCTGAATCAGACTCGATCCGCAAAGTTATAATTTATTAGTTTCTTCTTATTGGGCTGGGTCTTAAATAAACTGGATAAACCCCAATAAACTCAATTTAAGATTGATTAGGATTAGTCTTTCTTATTGGACCAAAGTCCTAATTCTAACCTTAATAAAAAAACCTAATAAAGTTTAATGTTAGATCAGTCAAGAATATATTAAATGAGTTTCCTTATTAGATTTAAATTTTGTATCTATATCAAAAAAAATTCTAATCTTAATCAATCTCACAATCCCAAATTAAAGAAACCCTATCCCAACAAAATATTTATTTATGTTTTGTCATTTTGCACCGTCGGCCCATGGTGGTCGGTGACGCGAGCCGCGATAGCAGGCGCCGCCTACTGCCGGCTCATGCTGTGGGCCCAGGTGTGGGGGCCCCAGGCGCTGCATGTAGAGCACTGCATGCAGTGCTGCATGCATGCACATATGTACGCATTTTCTTTTAATTCTAGAAAATATTTCTAAAATAATAACACATAGAAAAATTCCAAAAAATTATATACATAATTCAATTTAAGCATCTCAATTTAATTCCATTATGTGAGACACAAAAAATAATTTTCTATTGAATTAAATAAAGAGGTCAATTGTAATTTTAATAGATTGTGATAAAAAATTTCCGTAGATCAAGATGACCCGATAAAGAGGAGGCTCTGATACCAATTGTTAGATTTAATAATTATTCTAGACAAGATTTCATACATGCAATAGCCTCTTTATCAAGATCAAAAGGAAGGATGGTTTTAGGCATACTTGATTCCATCACGAAAGTGATGCCAAAGGTTGCACGATCTCGAGGACACTAGAGTTGAGGGGGGATTGTTCTCTCTAGCCACCAAATTCTCTTCTTGATCCTAAAGGAGATGAGAGGCCTCCAAGAGATAGTATAGGTCATAGTGGTGGAGAGAGAATTCTACGCATGCTATATATAGCATCAAGGAATTATAGTGCAACTCATCATAGATCTAGGCTCTTGATTGATAGCATGAGTTCCACACGTGTAGATGAGTCCCACATCTTATTTTAAATACACTCATGGTTAAGTGTAAATGAAATGTGTCTAAACTCAAACCATTTATGCTTGATCAATTCTTTATTGGGTCAAACAATATAAGTTAAAGCGAGCGAGCGCAAATATCTAATCGACTTGATTAGGCCCAAATCAAATTAGAATTTAAAACATAATAAGTCTAACATATGAGCCTAACCGAAAAAACTGAAAAATCGAGCCGAAGCAAGTCGGTTTGGTTCCTAAGTCTAATCAGTTTGGTTTAATTTTATAAAAATAGCAAAAATTGAATCGAACCGACCGATGTTCACCCATATTTATAAGTAAGTTGACTAGTTTCTTAACATACAAATAAGAAATTTAGGTAAATATTTTAATCATACAAGTTAATTGATTTTCCTATAGCGAAAAGAAATTTGAGGAAACAATAATGAGAAAAAGTCATTTGGTCCTTTTCAGCACCCTCATTCATCTGTATGGGTGCCTATCATCGCCGATACTTTTCATTGCCTATAATATCAGTCTCAGCGTGACTTTTAACGGAACACATGAATTGTATTCAAATATAACGTAAGTTTAATAGTTTACAACCTTAGGGAACGTAAATTTTCCCGCAATATTTCCTCCCATGCCAACCTCAATCATTGTGTCCTTACTACATACAGAATCTTTCATTCACCATCATCGTATAAAAACACCATCGCCAATTACAGTCGGTCCAATCCCAAAAACTCGTACAATAAATAAATAAAATAAAACAACAAATCAAATATTTTTTTTTCCTATTTATTAATCCGAAACGCAATCGCCCGTGACCGTGACCCCACTGTAGCTAAACCAGCCAACTCTCTCTCCTCTCCTGCCACGTCACTGCCGTGTGGAAGGTTCTCTCTCTTCCTCCTCTCTCTCTCTCTCTCTCTCGGGGTAAGACAAGTAGCAATTTAATTTCTTTTAAACTCTTTGTTTCTCATTTATCATTGCCATGAATCTATCGGGATAACCTAATCCCCTCCTCTCAATTGTTGTTGTTGATGGTCATCTAAATTTTTCGACAAGGTAACGAAATCTTTACTCAGATCCGTATATTCTTCTTTTTTTTTTTTTAATTTTTTTTAGGATGCACATTTGTTATGAACATTCTGTTGAGTTTTGATTGTCTCTACTCGACTTAACCTTGTTTGAATTTTTTTTTTTTTTTTGAAAACGAAGTTTTCTTGATTTCTTGGGACCCGAAAAGGGATCCACTTCAAATGGGCATTTTACAGAAGAAAACGAAAAGGACACTTAGAGATTGATCAATTCTAGATGCACAAATCTAGATACTTTATTTTCTTTAGTATTATTATTATTATTTCCCCCTGATTTTTTGTGCAAAAGAGCAATTTTTAGAAGTGGCTTGTTGGTTTCTTACTGGAGACAGGGGTATAACAACTGCTGATTTCAATTCTAGATGGGCATGTCATTTTTCATCTTTTGTTCTTCTTTCACCAATGACGGGAAGATAATTGAGGGCTTTGGATTCCTAGAAACAAATGCATACTGCCAGGAATTCAGTTAGATGTTATAGAGATTTTGGTTGTGGTTTGAATATTGGAAACTTTTAAGAGTATGACCAGTATACCACTGAGGTGGTGGAAACCGACCTCAGTGAAGGCAGGCAGAGGCGCAGGGGAAGGCTAGGGATTTTCTGAAGGAGGAGGAAGAAAGAAGGAGGAGAATGAAGAAGGATGTGGGGAGAAGAAGAAGGAAAAGAGGCGGTGCTGAGCGGACGGCGACGGCTAGGGGAGGGAGCGGCGGGAGGGGAGGGCGCTGCGCTCTCTCTCACACTCTCGGATGAAGACAGACGGACGGACAATTTTTATAAAGAAGTCACGGGCGAGAACCTCCCTTCAGTTGGTTTTGATTAAGGGTATGATTAGTATGACCAAGAAAATAAAGAAGAAGATAAAGTTGTAATCTTGAAGATGAATTGAGGATCATTATTCTTCTAGAACCTTACTAAAAAGAGAAAAGAGACATTTGTTGTGATTGAGTGAATATTCAACTAGTGCAAAATGTCAAAAGTTCTAATATCATATGACAAGTAATGAAGCAAACTGAATTGAATTATAATTTTATGCAACCACTAAATATCATGACTTTAGCTTTGGAAATATGGTAGCAACTAGATTCTGAGCTCCTTTGTTGCTGACATGCTAACTGAAGTTGATATTCAAATCAACTATATTGTACCTCTACAATTGGGGATATCTAATTAGCAAATAAATATTGTGTTGCTGAAATCTGGAGGTTTTGTGGCATCATTTTCCTTGTCTCAGTTCAGGGCCGTGTGCACAGTTTTATCAATTTTTTCCCCTTCCCGGTTCCTTTTTGGAATCACTCAACCGTTTGTATTTTATTTGATTCAATTAGTGAAATGAATCTGTTGCTGTTTGCTGCTTCTGTTCACAATAACTGTACCCATTGTGCCATTATTTTTCTGTCATCATGGCATTGTACTTGATGCTGGAGCTATTTCTGCTATCTGCAACATCTGTTTTTCTGCTTGCACAATACCTTACACTTCTACATTTCTCAATCTTCTTGCGCACAACTCATTCCAATGCCTTTGACGGTCTTCTTACATAATGGGCGCCGTTGCTACTGCGTTTCCAGTGCTACATTTGCTTGTCACACCTTATTTCTCCAATTCTTTTTGGCCATCTTTATGATTATGTGCCCTTTTCTGCCTCCTATATATGCAGCTGAGGATATTGTACTTTGCGTTTTGCATTAGTTTTGTGTGCTATATGCTGATCTACAGTTCCGGACCCAAGAGTCTTGGAACAAAAGTTTTTGTTGTTGTGGTTGACTTGTCTTTTGGTGCTGTTATATATTTGTGCATGAAGGCAAAGGAAGAATGTATATCCATCTTAATATTATTTGTTTTTGCTTGCTGAAAACCTATATCTCGTATCATTATGGACTTCTATCGTTTAGCATTTCAATGATAGTACTCTCTGATCTCTCTCTGATCTCATATATATTATTTTCTCAGGGAGTTAAATTATCCATTCAACTTTAAGATGGTTAATTTTGGAAAGAAATTAGCGGCAAATCAAATTCAAGAATGGAAAGAGTAAGCTTATTCACCTCTCTTTAAATTCCTCTTAATGCACTCTTATTATCTTTTACCTTTCATTGTTTTTGTATTTCTTTTGAGTTTTCATGCATTAGATATGGCAATCCAACTGAATTGAATTATAATTTTATGCAACCATTAAAATTGTAAGTTTTTCCCCCCTTTTTTTTATCTGAGATTCTAGCTGAGACCTGCTAATGGTACATCCTCTACACATCTTGTTTGTAATTAGGATGAAAGTATTATAGATGATGTGTGTGGGTGCAATGGAGACCGATGCTGCAGTTAAACTTGACAAGTTTCTAGTTCTGCTGTCACTAAAATGATGCAGATACGGAAATGAACCTGGATTGAAACCGTAGAAACATGTCTAAAAGAGCACATGTGGTTGGTACTAAAAGAATTATATTCTGTTTACAGTAAAGACAAGATCAATCTGGAAGGCACATGATGCTTGGTCTTCTTATTCCACACGGAATGACAGTGTAACGTGCTTTGTTATCGTCCCATCAGCACTTGAGGGTTTTGCTTCCCCACTCTTTTTCTAAACCTGTCAAACTAGGACTCAGTATTATCACTCAAAAAATTTCTTTTTCTTACTAAAAAAAGACAGTATTTAGTATTTTTAATCATGTACATTCATACAGATATTCCTCTCAGCCCTTCCCTCAGCATGTCTTGTAAACCTCACCTGAAGTTCTTCATTGCCACCCATATCAGCCACCCAGTTCCCCTGACATATCTGTCAGAGTAAAATTATTAGTAATGCAGCAGTATGGAACATATTCACAGGGAAAATTGTGGTCACATTCTATCTATTCATTTCTAGGAGCAAAGTCACTTATTGTTGAACCCCAGTTGCATATGCAAAGGCATGCGATTGACTTTTCTTCTTCCTTCAAATCTGTTAGGACATTTAGGATCCAAATTGGAGCCCTTTGGAACATATTCGTTCTGATACGTACCATACCACCAGGATTACTGTTAAAAAGGTACACCTAGAGTATTCAGATGAAACTACATGGCAAGAATAGTTTTAGTTGCTGGTGAAAAGTTATGTATCTCAACTTTGTCTAGGATACCATAAATTCTTATATTGAAATATAATCCAATTATTAATATTAATATACAAGTAATATTTGCCGTCACCTTTTCACTAAAAGATAGTCTCTCATGCGTAAGCAAAGCAAATACATACCTCAACATTTTATACATAAATAGAAGCATATATATATCCCAACATGCTATGAGTGTCTATGAAACAGTTGTTTGAGGTGTGGAAAATTGTCCCTATCTCAACATGCAAATACACAAACATCTATATCGAATCAGGGAAGCAGAGGGAAGCCAATCCAGAAATTTCCTATATAAGTTCATATGAGCTCCCATGTGAATGGAATTGTTTATTAAGTTAGTTGAAATATGTCATAATTTGGGTTGACTGCAAGTAATGTGGTCGGATCTCAGAAGGAAATAAAGGGTAAAGGGTTTGATGGCAATGCCAGTTCTCTTCACAAATCAGCTATAATAATAGTTGATAAAAAAGTTGACTGTTCCACTGCTCTGTGGATGACAATCGCTTAATCATCTGTATTTGGCTGACCTTTTAAGGGGATTATGCCTCCAATCAACATTCCAGATGTTGCAAGTCCCTAACCTGGCAGTATTTGATGATGGTTGCTCTGTCGTCTGAGAGTTAACCTAGCTGGAAATTGTGGATTTGTAGCACAGTTGCACATACGTGGCTAAAAGATCCAATTTTATTTCTTGATGCTGTCAGTTATTTATCAGCAGTCATCATTGTCAAGTTTGTCATTTTGGAAACTGTGAAGGGATTCTTGTTTAGTTAGCTTGTGTAACACTTCCTAAATCTTGTCTAGGAATCTTGTGTTTGATGACTGGCAATATTTAATGAGATAATCTTTTGAAGGAGAGATTATTGGCAATAATAATGGATGTACATTGTATAGGAAATCGTGACAGTCTCTCCTACTGAAAAATAAAGGAATTACTCTTATTGCTTAAATAGACACGGAAAAGGCTCAAGGGAGATTGCATTGAGATTTCACTTTGCAATGTATATCAAGTGATGATATTACTGTCCGATGGATGCTGGTTGTATCCTTTGTTTCATGTTCACATACCTTGATTGCACACTCACTTTATCCATGTAAATTACTAAATGGAATCAGACAGCATTTACCCCCTCCATCATACCTTTTTCTCTGTGCAATGGTTCTTGATGATCAATTAACACAATCTTTATTTTTTTTATGGCCAGACTGTTTCCACCAATTAGATCAAACTAGTGGCAATAGCGTCCTTTTTTGTTCGAACATGCTTTGTGCTGAAAAGTTTAAGCATGGCCTTTGAACAGCTCATGCAGAACTTACTTTAGGAGCTCGGAGGAAGTTGCATATAATTTGTTAGGTCCTAGTGTGTAAGCCTTGTATAATTGTACATTACTAGCTAAACAAGCTGCATCAATTTTCTTCAATCTGATGGTTAGATTAGGCAAATAGACTCTAAGCATGAGGCTTATCCACTTAGATCCAAGGAAATAAGATGTCATGGGTTTGGAGGGATTCTGTCTGAGACCAATAATTCTAACATGGGCACAAGGATATCCTGGTTAGCAAAGTCATTAACACAGGACACTGGAGGTAATTTTTTTTTTTTGACAAAGCGAGTGGAGGTGAACCGGCAGGAGTTCTACCTAAGCACTTTCCTATTGTATCTCAAGCTGACCACAAGATGGGTAGATGAGATGGAGGCCATTTGTAATGGGGACTAGAAAGGAAGTTCACCAAAACTCGGTTTCTCTTTATTCAGGAAGCTGGGTATTGAATAAGAAGCATATGGCTTACTCTCAAGGATTGATGCTTCCTTTAGAAGAATCTAAACACTTGTTTACTATCAAGAAACCTACTTTTATAGTGGAATATTCTTTCTGAACTGCATCTCCTTCCTTCAGAAAACATGAAAATTACCCTTTCCCCCTTTTCCCCCAAGAACAACACTCTTGCAAGTTGGAAATAATGAGATTGTAATTTGGCTAACGTTTTTTTTCCTTCACCATCTAGTCTATGGTTTGAAATCTTAGTATCGGTATCGGTATCGGCTATACAATTTTGGTTTCAATACAATATTGACTATTTTGTCTCGTCGTATTGGTAGTATCGGGTAACATTTTGGTTATATCGGATCACATCTGTAATATCAATACGGACCAAAATATTGATATTGGGTGATATTTCAAACCTTGATCTAGTCATTTTTTATTACATGAAATGAGAGCTGCATTTTTTTTTGCATGAATAGCAAAAATAGTCATTTAATATATCTTTTGAAGTTGGAGTGACTAGATAAATGGTTGGGCATCACATGGCATGGCATATGGAATTAATGAGAATTTCTGATCGTGGAGCAAATTTGTCTACGTTCATCTTGAAAGAATATACATAACAGGAGGGCTGACAGTAGATAGGTAGTAATCTAAATATTTTTCTATCCTAATAGCCCTTACACTTTGTAACGGTTAGATATGATAAATAAGTTTTGTTATTAACTGTGTTTTGAGGCCTGATGATCTTGTAATATCACGAGTCATAGTTTTGAGTAGGATTTAGTCTTGTATGGGGTATATGTAAGGAGAGGTTTGCTCATAATTTTATGTAATTGTATTTTGCAATTCATCTGAGAGTCAATAATGATACAATCATTTGCTGTTTTACATGGTATTAGAGTCATGGTTCATGAATGGACTTCCATCTCTTGCTTTTGTCTCTAATATGCTCTCTAACCTAATCTCTCTTCTAATTATTATAATCTCTATTTCATGGTTTGAAATCTCGAAATTGGAATCAAAATAAGCTATATCAGCCATTTCGTCATGGTGAAATTAATCTCGGTAATTTAAAAAAATAAAAAAATATCAGATAAACGTAGCATTTTGACATACTTTTTGAAATAATTTATGAAATTTGAATCACATTTAGGTAAAACATTATAATACAAAGCGGTTAATGCAAAGACAAAGTAATAAGGTATTTACAAAAATATTACAATACAATTAATCTAACAAATTAATTATATAGTGCTTAATTATATTCATGACAATCATTTTCTAACATTTCTTAAAATTAACAGTTAATTATATTCATGGCAATCATTTTTTAACGAAAATTAGACAATTTTTTTCTAACAAAGTTAGTTTAAACAATTAATCTAACAGACTAATGTATAATTAATTTAAACTAATTATATTCATGTCAACCAATTTCTAATCATTTTCTAAATGAATTAATTACTTATATCGGAATCAACAAATTATTTTTCATTTTCTACCTATTTTTAACTTTTTTCTAAAAAATAAAATTTTAAAAATCAATTAATCTAACATATTATTCCTGTGATTAGTTACCAATTTTGTTTTTTCCCTCAAAATTCTCTTTTGGGGATTATTGGCAAGGGAGAGGAGTATTTATACTATTTAGTAAGAGTAAGCATATGATTCTCTCGGGCTCGGGGAATAATCATTGTACTCACAAGGCATTAAAAGTAATATAAGTTTTGTGGTGTCAGATTAAGAGACTGATAGGATCCAAGCAAAAATACGGAGTTGCTGTCAATTAATCAAGTTTTTACGCTATAGAATTGGGAAGATACAAATAAATTTTGCTGTAGTTTAGCAATAGTTGTTTTGGAATCAACAAGAATCAGAATGAAATCAGCCGCTTTTGACTAATTCCGATTAAATACCACCAAGATTCATGTCGGAATTGGCCTATTCTCATGCTCTCTTCTACTTTAAATCTTTGCATTTCAGCTCTCTTAACAAAAAAGAAATGAGACAATGCTATAGTATCTGATATAATACCTGCTATTAGTACCATGCTACAATACTTGCTATTTTACCACCTTGTCTTTTTTTTTCTTTACATTTTCTCTTCTTTCTCTTCTAAACTTCTTCTTTAGCATCCTCTTCTCTTCTTTCTTTCAAAATCCTAATACTAAATTAGATAATGTTAGGATTTTGTCTTGTTTTCAGAAGGAGATGATGTTTCAAGAAAATCCAATTGAGTTGGAAAAGACGATGACTTGAAGCAGAAGAGCAAGTCACGGTGGAGCAGTTTTCTTTTCAGCCGCTTACGAGTTTTCTTTTCTGAAAGAGTACGAATATGATTCAGATTCTATTCAATGAAAGTTTGTTTCTAAAGATTGAAGGATCTAGAATTCTTCTAAATCAAAGATATCAACTCTAAATATGATTGATTAAGATTCTTTAAGCACCCAATGGCCAAGATCATCTCATAGTCCAAATATGAGTTGTATTATAAAATTCTATAAATAAAGGTTGTAACCTAGCATTATAAGGTGTGGAGAAAAAGTTGAAAAACATCAAGGAAGCCAAGAGAGGAGTAAGGTGCCGCTGCATAGAGAGAAAGTATACTCTTGTAATCTAAGTGTAGATTCAAGAGGAAAGTAAATACTCTTGTGGGTTAAAGAGAAATGCTATATCTCTTTGTATTAAGTTTATTATATAGCTCTATCAAGTTCTCTCCCCGTGGACGTAGGCCAAGTTTGAGTCGAACCATATTAAATCCTCGTGTTATTTCTTATGACTCTTTTTTTTTAGGTATTGCTAGTTTGCTTTACAACAGTTTTCTTTTTGCAAGTATTCTCATATTGCTAAGTTCCGCAAACATTGATCCTGCGAGTAACAATCAGTATTAGAGCGCCGATTTGTTACAACAATTGGTATCAGAGATAAAAGTTGATGAAAGGCGATATGTCGAAGATAAAAAGTTCTACGACAGTTCGAGGTCGAGAAGTTCAATGGTAAAGAAAGCTTTGGTTTATGGCAAATGAGAGTGAAGGCGTTGTTGGTGCAACTGGGTCTTCACAAGAACCTTGTAGGGACGTCAAACGAGAATTGGGAGGAGATAGATTTAAAGGCGACAAACACGATCTAACTGTGTCTTGCAGACGAGGTTATGTACAATGTGATGAATGAAAAAAACGACTATGGGATTATGGTTAAGGTTAGACACCCTGTTTTAAATATCGACCGAGTCAGCCGAGATATCGTCCGATATCTCCTTTTTTGCCTGCTGTCGATACGATATGGGGAAATCGTTTGCCATATCGTTTGCAGCAAAAAACAGCCGATATTTGAAATATCGACTGATAAATCGCCCGATATTGGCCGATAAATCGCCCGATATATCACCCGATATGAAATAACTTATTTATTGCACGACTGCGTGCCAATGTACATTGTTTTGTACTGTCTTTGCAAGCATATTACATCATTTTTATTAGGTCGATGATATCTATGACTCTAAACCAACTTTTACTTATCAATATTTTATTTTATATACTGTCTGATATGAACGCCCGATATATGTGCGTTTCCCCGATATCTCCCTTGATATCCGATATCCGATATGAAAACCCCCATCCGATACGATCCCGATATCCGATATTTAGAACCTTGGTTAGAAACATTGTATATGACCAAAAGCCTCTCCAACAAGCTGTATCTCAAGAAATAACTAAATGGGCTACGCATGAAGGAAGGGATAACAGTGTTGGAGTATCTAAACTTCTTCAATAAGGTCATCAGAAAGCTTCTAGTTATTGATGTCAAAATCGATGAGGAAGACAAGGCATTTCTCAGTTCATTTTCACAGTTATAAGATCATATCATCACCACCAAGCTCTACGGTAAGGAAACTCTCATCTTGGAGGAGGTCACGTCAATTCTCTTATCTAATGAGATCAGAAAAAGGAGAGCAGGAAGGATCGAATTTGGTGGTCACAGGAAAGAAAGGAAGAGGAGAGGGAAAGAAAAATCTGGGCTCGTCGAAGGCATGTCACTTTTGTCACAGGGAAGGTCATTGAAAGAATGACTGCAAGCATCGGCAAAAGTGATTAAAAAGGGGCAAATTGCGGAGGTAGACATAGCAAGCGGTGTATCAGACATCGAAGTATTAATGGCTTCTTATATTGAAGACAACACTTTTCAAGGTAAAGGTTGGATATTTGATTGGGGCAGTACGGTTCATATATGTTCCCAGAAGGAGCTGTTCAGTAACTCCTTAGTTGCAAAGGAGGAAGGGGCTGTTATTACGGTGGATGGCTTGGCTTGCGAGGTCACCGGCATGAGACAATCAAGGTTAAAGAAAGAGATGGGACAGTGTGTATTCTGGAGGCGGTCTGGTATGACCCGGAGGCACAATGCAATCTAATATTCATATGGGTGCTTGACAAAAAAGGATGTCGGATCCAAGTGCAATAAGGCGTCGTCACAGTTAGCCAAGGAGACAAGGTAATTTTGGAAGAAGAGAGTATGGAGGACTATAGAAGCTGAAGGAAAGAAACTCAGTTAGAGATGGAGTTTCAGGGATAAGTTTGGAAGGGAGCTCGAGGTGGAGCTTCAAGAAAGATTGCAACAGGACGTGAACCGGGCCAAAGTGTTGCAGGAATGAGAAATGGTGCATTTGGGTAAGCCCTGAGATGGCCCAAGCCATGGCGGTATCCGCCAAAGGCCCTAGGGAGAGAGGGCAAGAATTAAAGGCTTCACGATATGGTTACAACTAAGGAAAAAACCAAGATAGTACTCTAAAATCTTAAGGTGCTTTACTAAAGGCTTGAAAAGTAAGTCAATGTGGAGATTGTTAGGATTTTGCCTTGTCCTCAAGAGGTAATAATTGCCAACAAAATTCAATTGAGTTGGAGAAGACGATGACTTGAAGAAGAAGAAGCAAATCAAGGTGGAACAGTTCTTTTTCAGGCGCTTACGGGTTTTCTTTTCTGGAGGAGTATGAATATGATTCATATTCTATTCATTGAAGGTTTGTTTCTAAAGATTGAAGGATCTAGAATTCGTTTAGATCAAGGAGATCAAATCCAAATAGGATTGATCAAGATTATTCAAGCATCCAATGGCCAAGATCATCTCATAGTCCAAATAGGAGTTGTATTGTAAAATTCTATAAATAAAGGTTGTAACCTAGCATTGTAAGGTGCGGAGAAAAAGTTGAAAACACCAAGGAAGCCAAGAAAGAGAGGAGCAAGGTGCCGGTGCATAGAGAGAAGGCATACTCTTATAATTTAGGTGTAGATTCAAGGGGAAGGTAAATAGTCTTGTGGGTTCAAGAGGAATGTTAGATCTCTTTGTATCAAGTTTATTAATAAAGCTCTCTCCCGTGGATGTAGGCCAAGTTTGGGCTGAATCACGGTAAATCCTTGTGTTATTTCTTATTATTCTTTTGTTTACGTGTTGCTAGTTTGACAATAGTTTTTCTTTTTGCAAGTATTCTCATATTGCCAAGTTCCACAAACGTCGATCCCGTGAGTAACAATCGGTATTAGAGCGCAGATTTGTTACAACAGATAATAGCTTCCCCCTCTTCTCTTCCATAAGGTACTGTTCACCAATACTATTTATAGCAAAAGATAGAGACAGGGTGGAAACCTAGTCGTATATCATTGTATTGAGGTCTGATTTTGATGATTTAGGAGTCAATCCCATGTTTCTGGGTGTTCCGACACATTGATGAGTTATGTTTGTTGATTCTATTCTGATTTGGCAGTTTTGTTTCATTTGGTGATCTTTAAAATCTCTTCTTATGCTGAGTTTGAGAATCTATCAAAAACCTTCTTTTGTATTGAGTTTTGAGATTTCTAAACCTTCTTTCTACTAAGATTGGGGTTGGTTAAAGACTAAAATCATAATCATATCACAAGATATGAATATTGGACTTTCTGCACATTCTTTGCATAAATGTACGGTCCAATTTTCAATTCGGCTCAGATTCGGCTTGGTTGGTTTTGCAATTTTGGCATTGCCATGATAAATTGAACAGGTTGACATCAACTTCAGCACTCTTAGCACTTCAACAGTTCCCATATTTATTTTTCACTTTTTTATTAGACAAATTCTGGAAGTCATAGAATCTTGAATTTGAAGGGGATGTTGGATACAAAAGGTAAGTTTGGTTATAGAAATTTGTAGTCTTAGAGGCCTAGTGATTTACGAATCATAGTTTGAGTATGGTTTGATTTTTTATGGGGTCTGTAAAGAAGTTTGCTCATGATTTTATGCTATTGTTTTCTGTAATTCTTCTGAGTGTCAATAAAGATTTAGCCTTTGAAGTTTAGGAGTAATTTTAGTTTTATGGGGAAAGAGAAAAAGAAAAAGCAAGCCTATGGTTGAACCAGCCCCCAACTTCTACCTGTCCCTATGGTTGATCTGAGTTATTCATGTTGTCATAGCTATGTGTTATCACTGCTTCTCGTGCTTTACTACTTTCAGCTGAACTTTACAAGATATTAAGACATATGTAGAATATTGTTCTTCTTTTGTCAATCAAATCCTATATCTAAGTATCTCGGATAACTATCTGAATGCACTCTTCAGTTGCATGCAAAGTTGTCATATCATGTTTTAATACTGTCTTGCTGTCTTCAGATACTATATCAACTACAAGTTAATGAAGAAGAAGGTTAGACAGTATGCTCAACAGATTGAATCTGGCGCAAAGAATCGTCGCCAGATTCATAAAGAATTCTCGAGGATGTTGGATGACCAGGTATGGAGTTGCATATATACATTTGGTATTGAAACACATGTCACCTCATGTATCTGGAGGATGCTTCTGCTTGCATATATGAATGACTTAACTATGATATTTAACTTAATTTGGACCGTACAATTAAAGATCATTTGCTTTCACATTTAATTATATTTTATTAATGAGAATTTTTTTTTAATGATGTTCAAGGGATATGCAAACACATTTTTGTTGGTGCTTTCGATGGATTTTTTAAAACTTTTTTCTATTAGAGGTCAATGATCAGGGGAGATTGAATTCAATTAGCCAATTAAAGATTTCTAGGTACTTCTGTACATGATTAAATTGGAGAGAATTTACTTTTGAATTGCTTATTGTCATTTCTTACTTTGATCTTGAGATCAATATGTCAATGCCGTGAATAAATGTGCATCTCATATAAGCTGCGCATAAAAAGTACACTCTAAAATAAGAACGAACTGATTGTTAAGGAGCTATCTTGATCTGAATAATCTATGTTCTTTCTAGGTTTTTATTATTTATTCATTTGGTTTTTATATTTTTTTGAGAATAGGCCATAGCCTGGTGCAAGCAGGGTTTGAACCTGAAACTTCTTGCACGCTGCAATACAGTAGAACCTGTTTGCCGTTTTTTTGTTTTGTTTTGTTTGGTTGCATTTAACATAATGTTTTAATTTTAATTTTTATTGTGATTCCTTTAACAGATGATTGAGTCCTACTACTTTTTAGTTGAAGTTGAATGAACTATTGGTTTAATTAGTTAATGTTTGTTTTCATCAGATTGAAAAAACTGTACTTTTTCTATTGGAACGACAAGGGATTCTTGCAAGCTGGATTCAGAAATTGGGAGAACGTCGTGCTATTCTTTTGGAGCAGCCAGATATTTCTCAGATATCTGATCTTCGAGAACAATTTAGGGCTGCGGGACTTCATCTTTTGAAGATTCTTAGATTTGTTGATTTGAATGCTACAGGCATTCGTAAAATACTGAAAAAGTTCGATAAACGTTTTGGTTATAGATTCACAGATTATTATTTGACATCTCGAGCTAATCATCCACATTCTCAGCTACAGCAGGTCTTCAAGCATGTGGTAATAATTCTAACCTACAGTTCAATATTGTAAGTTTTTTAATGCTGACACATTTTTTTCCTTTTCCCTTCTTGCTCTGAGCAGTATAATTTATTTTATAATTTAAACCATCATTTCTTGAAAATTTACTATTTTTTTGTTATGCAGGGAATAGGAGCTGTTGTAGGAGCCTTATCTCGTAATCTTTCACAGCTTCAATATCGTGAAGGAAGCTACGTATCCATATATGATCAGCCTTCTGCTGCTCCGCAGGTTAATCTTTATAAGTTTTTAATTGATTAGTAAGAATATCTTGATTTTTTTTTGGAGTTTGAATTATCTCTATCACAAGTTAATATTTACTAGTTTTTAATTGAGCAGTATTTTTTTTTTCTTTGCTTATGATGCAGGACCCTATCATTGATCTAATAAAGGCATCAGTAGATAAGCTAACGCGCTCAACAAATTTCCTTCAATTTCTGGGACATGCTGCACTTATCGTGCAAGAAGATACACCTGGTTTAGTGGAAGAACAAGTCGATGAGAAATATCATTTCATGTCTCTTCTCTTGAACCTGGGAAATACTTTCCTTTATATGGTCAATACATACATAATTGTCCCTACTGCAGATGACTACTCGTTGAGCCTTGGTGCCGCTGCAACAGTTTGCGGTGTCATTATTGGATCAATGGCTGTTGCACAGGTGTTCTCTTCAGTTTATTTTAGTGCATGGTCAAATAAATCATACTTCAGGCCTCTTGTGTTCAGCAGTATTGTGCTTCTTATGGGGAATACTTTATATGCACTGGCGTACGATCTTGAATCTTTAACAGTCCTTATCATTGGCCGTCTGTTATGTGGGTAAGTGTTGATTTTATTTACCTTAAAAAAAAATGAAAACTAGTTACACACACTTATTAAATTCTAATTACATTCATTTAATGCATGTAATTTATCTTCTATTGTGTAAACTAATGTACTTCATCTTATATGCTAAAGATCCATATTAGTTCAAAGCGTGGTTTGAAATCTTGGTATGGGCATTGCCAGTGGTTTTTAGTATCAATATTATTGGTGTTTTATTTCATTGAATGATCACACAAGGCTCAAGAAATCTAGATTTCATCAAGCAGGTCTATATCGTTATAACAGAAGTAAACAGGTAATGAATAGACTTTCTGTTTGCATTTATGTTTCAGAGATGTTGCTGAACCCATCTAGTTGGTCACATCTTTTGTGATCTGAGGAAAAGATGGAGATCCAAGATTTTGTTACCAGAATACACTGGAGCCCTCACCAATCACGATCCGGGATCTCGTTATGAATTGTGGTACATTAGCCACTTGGAATGATGATTTCAACCTTATGGAACTTTTAACAATTTTTTGGATGCAAGTCTTTGAAAACCCTTTGACAAAAGAAACTACTCTTTAGTGTTCTCGTGATTAATGAAATTAGAAGAAAGAGGCAGACAGAACACAAGAGATGTTCCTTTTGGAAGATGAGAGGAAAGGGCAAATCTCCAAATACACATATATTAAAGAGGAAAATGGCAAATAGAAAACATTTGTTAAGGAGAGGTGATGAGAATCAGATGGCTCAAATTTACTATTATTTATTTAGATTTAGAATTTAGGTTTGGATTTAAATTTGAAGAAGATTTGATTTGATTTGGCATGATTTCGATTTTTATTTAATTTAGATTTGGATAAATTTTGTTAAGATTTAAGAGTTATTTAAATCTAGATTGAGTTAGATTTGATCCCATCAATAATTGCACAGTTGGTGCACGTATATGCTATATATAGCCATGTAGTGGACTTTAAAAATTAATGATTATTTGCTTAAAAATTGTTTCCCTATGGAAATTTTGTGTTGTTTGAATTAATCTCATGGATTAATCGAACCAGGCGGTGAAGCCGAGGCCCGGGTTGCGATTCGTGGTCATACCCAACCCACAAATCTCTGTTCTTCCCTATTTCTACAAAATCCCACCATAAAACCTAATTCAGCCCCTTCATCCCACATCAATTTTGGTATCATAGCCGAAATTTCTGAAAAACCTGTTCATCATCTCTCCCCGGACTCCCATCTGTAAGATCTAGATCCATGCCACCGTTACCGTCACCACCACAATGCCTCCATTGCCTTCACTCATCATTGTCGTCGCATCACTGTCGCTGCCTCGATCCCATGTTGTCCAATCTCCATAAAGTCTTCGTCATCGTCGCTGAGATCTCCACGCCGCCATGCTGACGAAGACTGCTTTGTCCTCACTCCTTCGATCTTCTCTGACCTTCCCCTTCATCTTCATGTCCTCAAAGAAACTTTTTGCCATCTCCATCTTACCTTGTTAGTTATCATTGTATTCATCAGAGATAAATATTTTCAAGCCGGGGAGAATGATGGGAATCGGATGGCTCAGATTTATTATTATTTATTTAGATTTGGATTTAGATTTGAAGAAGACTTGATTTAGCATGATTTAGATTTTTATTTAATTTAGATTTGAATAAATTTGTTAAGATTTAGGAGTTATTTAAATGTAAATTTGGTTAGATTTGATCCTATCAATAATTACACGGTTGGTGCACGTTTTGTAGGCTATATATAGCCATGTAGTGGACTTTGAAAATTAATTATTATTTGCTTAAAAATTGTTTCCCTATGAAAATTTTGTGTTGTTTGAATTAATCTCATGGATTAATCGAATCAGGCGGTAAAGCCGAGGCCGGGTTGCGATCCGTGGTCATACCCAACTCACAAAATCCCTATTCTTCCCCAATTCTACAAAATCTCACCACAAAGCCCTAATTCAGCCCCTTCATCCCACATCAAGAGGTGCACCTTGGTTAAATTTTATAACCAAACTAATACATACACATGCAAACAGTAATAAAGCTCCTTCATGATCCTATAAAATGTCCAAAAAAGCCTGCACTTGGCGTATCACATTCCTATTGGTAACGTTCCATGGACCCGATTTCGTTCTGCATACTGAAGCGACCCAAGTTCTAGTAACCTTGATCCAAGAGTGAGGAGTGAGAACGCTCAATTCTCTCATTCAAGATGTTGAACTATCCATTTCACTGTTAATGAGGGATATGCTGCTGCCAATATCTTCATCTCTAAGCTCTCTGGTTTCCACCATCTTCTCTAATTAAATTTTAATATTATAGCTTTTGCTTCTTGTTTCCCTTTAGAAACCTTGAACCCTTCATTTAACAGATATTGAGAAGTAATCATGTGCATTCTCTTTCATGTAGAAAAAGAACAAGTGGACTGTGGACTGTGACATACTAATTTAGCAGGCTTACACGCCTAACCTATTAGTGTTAAACCAACAGCAGTGATTTCTTGATCACCTAGGCTGTATTTATTCTTGCACACACATCTTGACTCAAAGGAATACTGTATTTCTGTGCCGAACATTAATATAGGATCTCTTTAATGACAAAGAAAAGTGGATTGTGAGATATTCATGCAGTCCAACATTCCCAATTTGTGAAACCAACAGCAACGAGGACAAATACACCCATTTATTGGTCACAAAAGCTGTCATTCTTTTATTCACATCTTGATTGGCAGGAGTGCTGTGATTCTCTGCTGGACATCGATGTAGGAGTGGGACCAGCATCAGATCCCTTCGTCCTACATCAAGGATCAATTGATACCGAGTAACTTGAGACTAGTTTAGAAATGCTTCTCTCTTAATCAGAAGAGAGAAAACATGAAGATCGGGATTAAGAGATAAGGTTACAGAAGGGTCTACAAAACCTCAAATATGTCACTTTAATCTGAATAAACTTATAAATTGTTTTTGAGACCTTAATTTTTTAAAGCAGTGATCAATTTGTTGCAACTTTTTTCTACGAGAGAGGAACATATTTTGATCATGTTTCTTTTTGTCTTTTCTATTGTCTCCTTTTTCTTTCTTCTTCATTTCTTCATCAAAACCTCTTCCCCTCTTTTCATTCTCTTTTGAACTCTGCTCTTCTTCTCATATATACTCTGCTTTGCTTTCTTTCTTCTGTTGCTCTTACCATTATGTTCCTCTCTCAGTTTCTCCCTCTTTACTAATGCGACTGCTGCTGTCACTGCTCCACCTTTGCTCGTGGCAATTGCCATTTATATTTCGTTGTTCGTGCATTCTCTTCTGTTAGTCTCTTGTTTATGGTGGCAATGTCGCTTAATTGATACAATCTCTCTGACCTGTGATGTGAATTTTTATATAACCCTCTTCAACAATTGTAAAGTTCAAATAATTCTAAATATTTTGAGTGAGGTGAAGTTGCTGAGCTTTCACCATCAATGAGGTTTGCAACAGATACTGACCAGTCTCAGATATCTTTTTAGCACCTTTTTCCATTTCTTTTCTTCTACATTTCTCTTCTCCTCAGCCCTCTCCGTTTGTTTCTTTTTCTTTTCTTCTCATATTATTCTTCTCATATTGTTCTTCTTCTCTTCTTTTTCCTATTCTCTTCTTTTTCCTCAGTTTTGGTTATTCTTCTGTTCTTCTCACTTTGCAATGTCTACATCTGGTGTCATCATACAGCGAGCAAAAGAAAACACATGAAGAAGAGAAACAGAAGGGAGACTGATCATGTTGTAGGTACTGTACAATGATTATGAGTCCAACTTCATGGCATTATGTATGATTGTGAATATTCATTGCATTCAATTTAAGTATCACGAGAGAAGTAATAAAATTTCCCAGAAAAAGTTGCACCAAGAGGGCTTGCCAAATCCCTCAGAAAACTGGGGGCAACAGAGTGGCTTGTCAGCTGGCAAGTAGGAAAATGATTCGTTGTTATGCAGTTTAATCTATTGCAACTAAGGAGCAAGTCCCCAATAATTTCTTTGAGTAGGAAACAATTTAGAAGAAGGGGATGGCACTCTCTTATACGTTACTGTTGAATTGCAAATTCCTTGTACAATGTTTGTCAATGATGTGATGAGGGGTTCAATGTGATAATTGTCGTAATTGAAACACATGGATTTTTTTGTTCAGAGGTCTACCTTTTGTTTCATGTCTTCTTTACCATATGTTATCATATATTGCTGTCTAATATCGGTATTGATAAGAATTTACAAACTTCATTTTAACCTTTAACCTTTCGTTTTCTGTTCTCTTTGATTAATGATTCTTTGAATTTTTACCATGATTCAGACTGGGTTCTGCAAGGGCTGTTAACCGCCGATACATAAGTGACTGTGTACCACAGAAAATTCGCATGCAAGCATCTGCAGGTTTTGTTAGTGCTAGTGCACTTGGAATGGCTTGTGGCCCTGCCCTCGCTGGTTTGCTTCAGACTAATTTCAAGATCTATGCTGTCACAATTAACCAAGACACATTACCTGGCTGGGTTATGGCGCTTGCCTGGTTCTTATATTTGATTTGGTTGTGGATTTCTTTTAAGGAGCCAGTTCGTAATACATATGAGATCCAAGTCCCGCAGGAAACTGATGCTGGTAGGTCAATCTTCAGTGTAAATTGCACTATTTTGAAACAAATTTATGCACATGCCATAGTTCTGTTCAAGAGATTTTCATATTATAATATCAATTGTCTACATTCTATGCTGTTATGCAACCAGGATTGTAGGAAGCCATATGAGCAGTGTAGATTGAACTAGGGGTTAGAAAAAGGATGTAAGGACACTCAGGATCTTCATTTATTCTTCATATTTTGGAAACATGACTTGATTCACCCATTGATTCTCCATTAAGTTGGAGGGTCATTTTTGTTAGAGTGCTACTGAAATTTACAGACATAAAATTAGCTAATGTATCCACATCCTTGTGAAATCATTTGCATGTTTTATATGTGTAATGCATTTTTATCTTCTAATGTGTTCTGTCAGTTAATTTACTTGGCGTAGCTAACAAGAAAGACAGATATGACAACTAAACTGGAAATCTTTTAATCATGAGCCAAGTCTAAAAGTTAGACTTGGCTCCTTATAGGGGTCTGGGAGGATTTGGAATCAAATTCTCATATTCCTGATCTCCTAATTCAAATCCAACAAGGTTGATCCAATTTGATAAACTGCTTCTTCTTCTTCTTCTTCTTCAAAAAAAAAAAAAAAAAAAAAAAAAAAACCGAAAAAGCAAATCTGCTTCATTCAACCTATTCTATGACATTTATAGTGCCTAAACACCAATTTTGGATGTCTTGTAGTCTGTGTGCGTAATATTAAAGTAACCCGTGCAATAATGGTAGGAAATTCTACCATGAAGTTAAAAAACACATGGGTGGACCATCTGAATGAATGATCCAACTCATCAATGGTATCCATGCCTTAAAGTTTGTCGGCAAGAAAAAATGTCGGTTAAAGACCCTTACCCATGCATAGAGAAATTTAAAGTGTATCACTTTTCAATAGTACAAAAATTTAAACCACCTGACAATTGGTTAAGAAGTGTTAAGGGAACATGAATTTTTATCCACAACTATTTTGGCATGGAGATCACAAGTAAGAATGTGGATCATCACTTGGTTGGTACACCAAATGTTCTGAACCATAATTTTAGAGGTTTTCTACAATGTCATTGAATCTTTCTTTCCAAACGCACACACATACACATCTAAATCACATGAATTTTAATCCATAAACATTTTTGGAGCATGAAAATCGTGATGAACATTGTATATCATTTGGATGGTTCGCCATATGTTTTGAACTACCATGGTTGGAGATTTTCTACGATGTCATGACCCCCTACGACATCGTTCATCCCCTCCCTCCAACAAAACACACACACACACACACACACGAAAATGGGTATTGCGTGCCATCGGAGAAAAAAATTTCTTGTACGGGGAGCAAAAAATGGGTGTTAGGTGCCATTGAAAGAAAATGATACATTAGAGTGGTTTACTTCACATCGGAAGAAAATTCTTTGGTTGCCATAAGTTAAACAAAGAATTATGCATGTTCGAAATCATAAATGCTAATTCTGTAACATTAAGGCAAACAGATCTGGAAGATCAGAGGGAAGTAGATTAAGGAACATTAATTATTAACCATCCATTGACTGTTTCTTCAGACAGAGTAACCCAGGGATGTGTTGAAATAACCTGTCATTGAAACACCCTAAAGCATATAAAAGAAAAGCTGATTATAGTATTGGATGGCATAGAACAATCCTCTTCTGATTTGCTTTGTTTCAGTGAGAGGATACATGGTTGGGCCTTGAAATAGGCAAAAATATGTATAATCCATGTTTATCACATTATTTACACTCTACAGGTGCAGCTAAGTTGGAATATTATTAGTATTTTGATCTTGTCTCAGTTAGACTTGTGCTTGGATTCCACTTGCTTACCCAAGCTGCCAGGATCTGTTCCAATTTGGTGATGATGATAGGATTCCTTTTGGTGTATGTTAAAAATTT
The DNA here is from genome assembly GCA_038442645.1 of Agave tequilana. Taxonomy (NCBI): domain Eukaryota; kingdom Viridiplantae; phylum Streptophyta; class Magnoliopsida; order Asparagales; family Asparagaceae; genus Agave; species Agave tequilana. Next base: position 199,434 of record JAVJIF010007922.1, read on the forward strand.
AGGTTTGGAGAGAAATCAATTCAGCTACTTTGCTTGTGAGCTTCACCTGTTTTCTTTACTCTAATAATTTCACATTCACCTCTTGTAATGATGGTGGACACCAATCTCTTACCGCATTGTCATTAGATATATTGCTTTAGTTGAATGTATCTATGATGTCTTTTACCGTTTAGTTAGCCAATCTGAGGAAATAAGTTTTGAATCCACAGATGCATTGGTTGATTTTTCCATTCATAAGAAATAGTGAGTAGTTATGAAATTTCAACAATAATATTTCTCTGATTCCTATTAAATTTTTATGACAGGACATATTGATGGTGAGCAACTTGAAGGTGGTCTGGTGCAACCTCTGCTTTAAAATCAGAAGAGAAAAAAAATGACGAGGGTGATGAAGAATATGATGATAGTGAAGAAGATTCTGAAGATTCCCGTGTTCCCGCAAATTCAATTGCTTCAGCATATAGGTTGCTTACACCATCTGTGAAGGTTTGGACTTGCTATACACGTGTCATTTTATAGTTCCTTTTGAAAATATTGACTATTGAGTTAATGGTTCTTCTTAAATTTGAACTGGAAAATTTGTTAGATGGATGAATGTAATTGAACTCAGGCTGTTTGGTTAAGGGTGGAAGTGAGGAAGTGATAATAGTTCTCTTTGGAACTTGGAATTGGTTAGTAAGTTTTCCGGTGTTTGGATGTTGTGGGAAGTGTGGTTTGGAAATGTTATGTCTTTTCTGGTGTTGGATGGTAATGTGGAAGTGGAAGTGGAAAAGTTGACCACAAAGTTGACCGAAAATAATATTAAATAAAAATTAATTAGAAAAATAAAAATGGACTGTAATTAGAATGCAAGTGAGATTTACATGATCAAAAATTAATTGTTTTGTGCTACAACTTATTACAAATGAGATTTACATGACCACAAATTAACTGTAGCATTCTGGAAGTGAGGAAATGATTGTGTAAAAGAGAAAAGAGAAAATGAAAAGGGGTTTTCTTATTTTCCTTTTTCGGTGTTTGGATAGATAGGGAAGTGAGCAATTATACTTCCTAATTTCTACTTCCGCCCACTTCCTTGCAACCAAACACGCCCTCAGTGAAAACCATAAGTTAATAGTATTTGCTAGTGTATCGGTCTGTATATATTAATCATAACGTCTTCTTTGGAAAGGAATTTGGGACTCATTCAGAAGTGAACTTTTTTGAATACCGTGTATGTAACTCATAAGTCACCATCATCTATCCTTTGAAGGTTGGTGGTTCTTCTCTACTCATTTGCAAATTGCAATGAGTATTCATAGCTAGCTATATCCATTGATCTAGAATCTATTGAAGATATAATTGATTGGTCTAACAGCATTGTCTTACATGCTTCAAATCTTTATTAAACAAAATAAGATTGAGCAAAATTACAAACTTTGCCATCATGTCCTGGATTCTTCTCTTTAACATAGAAATCTTCTGAATGAGAACTCCTTTCAAATTCTAATTGGCGACTGATCAGTTTTTTGGGTGATGGCATAGCTCGTATGCATGTCTCTATCCATTCTTTATGGGAGAATCGAACTCGTTGCATTAGGGAATGCAGACAAGGTTGATGACACACGTTCAAACTTAAAAATATTATTATATATCTGCATTTTGGTTTATCCCTCTTCAAGCTAATGCAATATCTATTGACACTATGTTATTTGACATAGATACTATACAAATATCATCTGGTTTCCCCAGTATTTAAGCTATTCATAATGTCACGTCAATCAAAAGAATAGTACTACATATGTTATTTTTGAAATGATACATTATTGAAGCATGGTTAACTACATGTTGACAATGAGATAGAGATACTGCACAAATCATTCTGGGAGTGCATTCTTTCGGCCAACTAAAAGATCCACGCTCACTTTGCTTCGTCCAATTTTCAACAGGTTACTTTTTGTCCTAAACGAATACTATTTTACCTTTCAAATGGGTGGGATATTCTCTAGGACCTCAGGTGGTCTTTTCTTATTCTTTTAATCTTGAAAAGAAAAGGACATTGCATGGCCCCCGCCGGGGGGGGGGGGGGGGGTGGTATATATTCCTTACCTCATTATGCTCATATCCTGTTGGAATGCTACAAAATATCCAGGCATGTGATTCGGCCGTTTTGTCTCAATTTCACTAAGGGCCAGTCTGAACTGGAGATTCTGTCTATACGCATTTTGTATCATCCCGTTTCAACAAGTTTTAGACAGTTCCTGTAAGTTTTGGATTTAACACCATGAAACACACCGAAACCTAGAAAAGAATTCAAAAACAGAACGGGGAGAAAGAAAATGTAATGTTCCTAATTAATAATTCATCTCCCTCTAGCTTCTACATACATCCCAATTGGTATATCCAATTTTTTTAAATATTTTAATTTAATTTAAAATTATTTTTAAGTTAACTTTATATTGACGGCTTTCACATTAATTTGGATTAATTATACGGTTAATTGGTTGAGTATCAGGAGTTCACTTCTCTTAATTTAACACCCACTTAGTCTATATGACCATATTATCTATATTTTTTGCGGATGCAAAGAATAAAAGTGCCTACATGTTTATTTACACTGAAATCAAAACCGAAACTTGAAAAAAAACCTAACTAATGAAACAAGTCGAAACCTTTAACAAAAGAAGAGTCCAAAGGCTGAAACCAAAACGAGTTCTCAAACCTTGCAAAATACAGATGAAATAGAAGACACGTACTACTACTTCATAATAAATATAAAGTAACATTATTCTTGGAGTCTAATTCTTGGTAAGAGAGAATTAATCAACAAGAAAAAGCTTCTGAATATGTCATGGAATGACAAATGAAGGATAAGCAAGGAAGTACTATTTTTGAATCCTTCATAAGCTAGAAAGTCAACTATTGCCTAATTCTCTGTTTATATGAGTTACTTTGGCCTGGAGATATTGAGAAAGAGTTTGTTATTCTGAATTGAGCAGAGATGTTGCCAAGGAGTAACAATGTGACAATTGATGACATCAGCAGGTAGCTCAGCTGCTCAGTAACATGCTTCATTCCCTCAAGAAAAATTTTGAATAGACCACCATATAATGCTTTAGCTTCAGCATGGAAGATCTGATCTAAACCGTAGGAAAAAAATAGATGCAAGTATATTTGACTACTGTCAGTTCTAGGTTCCGCACCTCGACTTTTACTGGAAGTATAGTTCCTGGCCCCATCAACATTTAACATTAAGAAGGAATAACCCTTTTAGAGGCATATCCTGATGAGTAAGACTTATGTGTTCTCCATAGGCCTTGTCAACTTTATGCCCAAGTCCTTCCAGCTCTGCTTCTCAACCATAGACATATTTGCAGGTTCAACTTTTACTTATAGAAGCTAGTTACTTAATAGCATCAGAAATATGATACATCTTGCTGCAATTTTAGATACTCTAGTACCTTTGAGACCTTGAAGCACACCTGGTTTTCCAAGTTTGCAACAAAATTAGGTTTTGTAATCGAGCTTTTAAAAATGTTACCTTAACTTCTAGTCCTGCTGCAATTCAAGAATTCATATATCTGTTGAAGGCTTGAAAAATCAGATTGTGTCTTGCTCTGCTGAAAACTGTAGAATAATTCCATGTTCCTGTAGCATGTTTACCCGCTAGAAAAAGTTGTCCTAAAATACTCGGTGGAGCTACATGAGGTCTTTGTATAGATATATTTTTATATAATGCCTTCTCCAACTCAAAACAAACAAAACCTTTTTTTGCAGTGCATATACCTTTTTAATTGGAGATGTAGAACTCGGTTTATATGTTTCTCACATTAGTATGTTTACATTAGTATGTTTCCTTCATATTTTTCTCTCAAAACACTCATATTGGTCTGTTTCAATTTTAGGTCCAATTGCTGATATATTTCATGCTCAAATATGCTATGGAAATTTTAGTTTCTGAATCAAGTGTCATTACCACGTACTACTTTAGTTGGACCACTAGTTCAGTGGCAATTTTTCTAGCCATAATGGGGCTTACGGTTCTTCCTGTCAATGCGATTGTTGGAACGTACATCACCAACATGTTTGAGGACAGGTAACTAATAAACTATTAGACTATTAGTCTACTCTACTGCAGCCAAGATTACTTGAGATTATGATTCTATGCAATTTAATTGAATAAATCATAAATATTATGACTACAGTATCATTATATGCAGCTGTCCTATCTCCTTTTAATTTCTTGTAATATATTGTTATCCACACTGATATTTCATAAATTTGCTGCAACAAATTTCACGCTCTGACTTAATCATCATTTTATATTTGGAAATTAGTGTATAAGGTAACAACATAATGTGCTAAATTGCTGTCACTGTACTTGTCTTGAACTAAGAAGCACGGGAATGTGACACAACAATGAGTGTTGTGTTCCATACATGTAAGACACATGTCCAACTCAGTGTTGAAATGTCTGTGCAACTTATGAGTGGAAAACTTTTTCCTCTGCACTGTAATTTTTTGTACGTTGCACAACTAATAGTTTAATCCCCCCCCCCTCTCTCTGTATGTATGTAAACCTTCCTCTCACCTCTGTCTATTTAAGGCAACGACAGCTCTGCATGATGGCAATGACAAACAATCTTTCTCCTGTTAATTTCTGGCGATAAAAGAGTTTTTAAAGTTCAGATCAATTTTTCCCCCTCATTTCGTCTTCTCCATTCTGCTTCTCGTAACCCCTTAATCTGATTGACACCAATTTTAACACATTAAAGGGAGTTATGAGAGGGGAACAAATATCTATTATCTAATGAAAGAGAAGAAGATCATACACTTATTGTGTCCAAGAGGCTATGAGAGTGCCAACCAATGGATGCAGACACTCGGAAGGATCTTGAAGAAGCCATCCAGTTGAAAAGCAAACAAGCACTAAATATGGCAATCCAATTAGGAAAGGTAAGAGGCAGCCACATGCATGATTATGTATCATTGGTCATATGAAGCTGATATTATCCATTCTCCTTGGACTTTTGTAACCGTACATGATCAGCGATGTCCGCTTGAAAGCTAATGAAAGTTTTAGGAGGTAATTTTGCTATTTTTAAGTGTGGCTCCTAAGTGATGAATTCAAGATAGGAATAGATGTATTAATAACTAGTGAGTCAATTGGCATTCATTATGGAATTCTAAGTGATGAATTTAGTTGCCAGTTTAGGTCTTAATTGACTGTGCAATACTTAAGTTCAATTATGGATATTAAATATCCTTAAACTAATTAGCGAAGGCGTAGAAAATATTTGTTCGTGGAAGATATATATACATTTTCCATATAGGGTGATGTTCTAATACTGTTGGCCCAAAGGCCCATCACTCTAGTTTTGATGATGATCAACTCATGTAGTTATAGTACTAATGATCTTGTGTTTAATTAGTTTCAGATTTGTGATCAAGATCTTAGTAGGTGTGTAGCTTCAACAAAGGATTTAAAGTCAAGTTTTGGAGCTAACACGGTTTGATTCACGAGCCTATGCATCAAGACCATATCAAGTACTCAAGAGGAGTCGAGCTCGTTGGATCGTGTTTGGACCAAGTCAAGAAGATGAGAAGACTTCAAGTGAAGACTTCATGAAGACTTATGTCTAGGTTTGTTTTATAAGATTTTTGTTTTAGATAAAATGTAAAGGATAGAATAGTTGGTGGATTGCTCAAGTATATTATACACACACACTCTTGATTAGATGAGTTTTCATAAAAGAATTTTTTTTTGAAAAATACAAGAGTTTTTCTTTTAGAAAAATACCGGTTTGGTTTTGGAATTCAAGATATTTGTTTTAACCAAAACCAAATTTAGAGCTTAATGTCAAAAACATAGATATTTCACCATGTATGTGTAGTGGATCATATCCATACACTCTATGCTTTAAAAGTTTAAATATCTTGTTTTTGTATTTGGTGAAGTTTTGAAAAAACAAGTTTGAAAAATCAATTTTGGAAAAATACAGTTTTGTTTTTAGCCAAAATTTCCAAGTTACAAAATAGTTCAAATTGTTTGTAACATGTCTTGATTTTTGTCAAACATGTTTGATTATCAAAGTATAACATTGAAACTATTTTTGTAGATTTTTGTGAATTTATGGGATTTTATTTCAATCAAAATGTCAACATTTTTATTCCCAGAATTTTGTTCCCTGGCTTCAGCCGGTCGACCGAAGTCTGAAGTCGGTCGACCGCCCGGTCGACCGATGTGCACAGACGTGCACGCCAGTTCTGGCTGGAGGGCGGTTGACCGACCCGGTCGACCGTCCAGAGAGCTCTGCTCTCTGGAAAGGCCCCGGTCGATCGGCCGGTCGACCGGACAGAGAGCAGTGCTCTCTGTATCCAAGCCACGGTCGACCGGCAGGTCGATCGTTGCCCCGAGGGTCAGAAAAATGACCGTTGGCGGTCGACTGGACGGTCGACCGTCAGGCCACTTGGATCCCAACGGCTAGTTTTTCTAGCCCTATAAATTGGGGGTTTGGGTGCTGTTTTCTATAAGATTTTTTAGTGGTTTTTGAGTTAGTTTTTCCTACTCCATTAAAAGAGTTTTCTCTACTAAATTGAGAGCTAATACTTCCAATCAAAAGGGGAGTTTTATCAAGAGTGTTAAAAGAGATTTTCTTGAGTTTTCCTCCACCACTTCCATCCTTGTTTTTCTCACAGACACTTGAGCAACCCATTGACATATTCATCCTATAGGAGTGTTATTGTGAGATTGTTTTTAGGTGATCAAAGTGTTGTGATCACCAAAGACTTCTTCTTTGTTCTTTGAGGAGGGCGAACAAGTGTGTTCGCGGTGTTTCGAGTTCGGGTGCGAACTTGTTGTGCCTGCGAGCGAGCTTGTGGGCTTGCGGTGTGTACGGGCTAGAGAGTCCAAGGAGTTCAAGTGTGAACTCGGCTTGTAGGTGTGCGGCACCGAGTGATCCGGTGGGATCGATTCTAGTGGAAATTCTTCATAGTGTTGAAGGCGGGGATGTAGAGCAAGTGTGCTCGAACCTCGAAACAAATCCCTCGTGTTTACGATTGCTCACTCTCAATCTCTTTGTCTTTATATCTTGCATGCTCATATTGTCTTTACATTTATATGCTTGATATATTGTGTGCCTAATTGTTATATGCTTGGGGATTGTTTTCTAACACTAGTTTTCAACCAAGAGAGCCAACGCGGCACCTCAACTCTTATCTAGAGAAATCTTGAGGAGTTAGTCCAGAGCCCTTCACGGGGAATTCGGCTACACTCTTGTGTTAAACTTGGTGTTTAGTGTAATAAGTTTTTAATTCGCATTTAGTGACCATAAGATTAGCCATCACCTATTCACCCCTCTCTAGGTGATTTTACAATTGGTATCAGAGCCAAGTGCTCTTGATTTGGGTCTTACAACTTAGAGTTAAAGATCCTCATTTTTAGGCTAATCACAATATTTATACACACACCATGGATTTCATGTCACCACCCACCTTTGACATTCTTAACATCCAAATTTGGAAGGTTAAGATGTCCTTGTACCTCAAAGCCTTAGGGATTCATGTTTATTTTGCCACCACTAAAGATTCATATTGTTTAAATGGCAAAAATTTTGAGGCTAATGCAAAAGCCCTACATGCTTTAAGATCTACCCTAAATGATGTTTATTTATCTAGGGTTGCTAATCTTGATTCGGCTTTTGTAGTTTGGAATACCATACTCTCCCTCGGCGAAAAGGAACAATACTATGCGGGGAGTGACTCGGATGTTGGAAGCGACACCTCCAACGTGTGCTACATGGTCCAAGGGGATAACCCCATTGAGGTAACTAACGAATCCGAGGTAGATGAAGAAAATGACATGTCATATGATGAGCTTACTTCATTTTGTCAACAATTACCTGAAAAATATGACATGCTTAAGAAAGATAATAAAAATTTGAAAAAGAATTTTGATTGCATGCTAAAAGAAAATGATTCATTTAGAAATAAGGTTGCATGCATTGAAAAGAAAATGAAATTTTAAAAAATGAGAATGTTTCCTTAATGTCCAAATTGAATGATTTATGTGAAGGAAACACTAATTTGAAAAATAAAATTATTTTGGTGGAAAAACAAAAGAAAGTTGCTTTTAATGAAAACAACTCTTTAAAAAGAAAAATTGTTGAAAAAGAAAAGAAAATTTTTCTAAAAAGACTAAGAAAAATGATTCTATATCTCATCATGCTTTACATGCCACCGTTAATGAGATTAAAGTTTTAAAAAATAAAATAAATAGTTTAAGCTCTACTTTGAGCTCATGTGCTTTTAACCACACTAGATTGGAGTCTTTTTTTCAAAGAAACAAACTCCACATGCTCATGCACATCATCATATGCATATGCTCATTTTGCACACCACGATCATACACACACTCATATGCATGCCAGAGTGTACAAATGTACACATTGTGGCCGCAAAGGCCATTTAGCAAAATTTTGTTTTGACAAGGAACCCAAACATTTTGCTAATAAAAATGTTCCTTACAAAGCTACCCTCAAGGACCCAAAAGAAAATGGGTACCAAAATCTCCACCTTGTGTTTTTGATGTAGGTGAGGGCTCTCACAAAACGTGAGAGGGATGGTGCCTTGGTAGTGGATGTATAGACTCAATGAACACACATTTGATGCACCGCTATCAAGGAGGTTTGGTGGAACAACCACCACGTTTTGGAGATTTGGAGCATAGTTCTTTGGTTTGATAACTATCTCTAAACTCCTATTTTATTTACATGCATTTATGATTGATGATCTTGAGCATGTTCATGTTTTAATTGTTTTGTGCTTCATGTGGTAAATACTAGTTTAAATGTAGATTTTAACTTAGATTTATACATGTACAAATAGTGAGCAACATTTGATTCATATACGTTTGCACTTCATTGTTCATTTGTACTCACTATATGCACATGTATAGCCTAGTTTTGATGATTCTCTCATTTACACTTGTTTTGCCAATTTTCATGTTTTGCTTCATGTATATGTATTTTATATTCAAATCTAATAAATATACATTATACCCCATGAGTCATTTGCCTTCATGCAATATATATTATGGACTCTTTTATGTTTGGGATATGTATGCATATTGTTAGTTTTGAATAAATCATACATATAACTAGAAGTTTGTTTTAAAATGAAAAATGAATTTTCATGATTTGGTAATAAAATGATATTTTGTTTTGAGCTTCGTTGTCGATTTTCATGAAAAATGCTAAACACATGATTCTTGTACACTCACACTTTATTTGTTTATTCATGACTTTATTTCATGATTCTTTTTGAGCTTCATCGATTTTGAGTGTCAACTCTTGTGTATTTGGTATGATTCATGAAAAAACATATGATTTAGTTTCATGTTTTTGAAGGATCTTTAACTAGTTTTTTAAAGATTAATTTAACTAGTTATTTATCTTCAATATGAGTTATATACTTGATTTACATTGTTATTTTCAATTGTATCTCAATTGATATTCATTTTGTGTATACTCATACTTTGTTTTCTATATATGTATGCTTCATAATTTATAATATCAATTCCTATTGGTATTTTCATTTTCATACATATATATGATTTATTTGTGCTAGATTAAAAATTGATTTACATATTTAAAGCACATAATTTGTTTATGCTAAGCTTAATTCAAATCTTTATTTTTCAATTGGTTTCTCAATTGATATTTCAATAAGCTTATGCATTATTTTTAAAAATTGATATTTTATTGATATCAAAATGTGCAATAATTTTCAATTGGTATCTATTGATTGCAATTGGTATCAAAATAATTTACAACAATTTTCAAAATTTGTAATGTTTATTCACAATGATATCTTAAAATTTGACTACAATTGGTATCTTAAAATTTTTTTATATGATATCTCAAAATTGTTTTATTAAAAAAAATTCAAAATTTGTTTTAATGAGAATTTAAAATGTTTGGATTTGTATTGCCTATATGCAAGGAAAGCTTAACATCTCTTCTACATATAGATTCATGTTGAGTGTATCTTATATTGAGGAGCTTGACAACTCTTCTTTATGCGGTACACGTGTGTAGGGGGAGCTTACATCTCCTCTTATGCATTACATATTATGCGTTATGTGAATTAGGGCTTGTCATCTCTCTTTCATGTAATGTATATGTATAGGGAAAGTTAACTTAGCGTCTTTCTCTTCATGAATGTATATCGCATATATCCTTTATTGATTTGTTTAATGTTACCCCTTTTAATGATTTTTGACAAAAAGGGGAGAACATTTTGTTTTTACTTAACCCCTTTGTTGATGATTGACAAAAAGGGGGAGAAGTATTTTGAGAAGTTTTTCGTATATATGCATGTTTTCCTTGCTTTATTCATAAAGGGGGAGAAGGATTTATGTTTATGCATATATTTTTGTATTGCAAATAAGAGCAAAAGGATTTGATGTGTTTTATGCTTGATTGGCATGTTTTATCTCCGTATATTTGCATACATGTTTATGTGCTTCATTGATATTTGCATACATGTTTATGTGCTTCATTGCCATATTTATTATTTATGTTATGCATGAGTTAAGGGGGAGCTTCTTTGAAGCTTTACTTTAATCCATGCATATATAACTTCATGAGTTTTGTCATCATCAAAAAGGGGGAGATTGTTGGCCCAAAGGCCCATCACTCTAGTTTTGATGATGATCAACTCATGTAGTTATAGTACTAATGATCTTGTGTTAATTAGTTTCAGATTTGTGATCAAGATCTTAGTAGGTGTGTAGCTTCAACAAAGGATTTAAAGTCAAGTTTTGGAGCTAACACGGTTTGATTCACGAGCCTATGCATCAAGACCATATCAAGTACTCAAGAGGAGTCGAGCTCGTTGGATCGTGTTTGGACCAAGTCAAGAAGATGAGAAGACTTCAAGTAAAGACTTCATGAAGACTTATGTCTAGGTTGTTTTATAAGATTTGTTTTAGATAAAATGTAAAGGATAGAATAGTTGGTGGATTGCTCAAGTATATTATACACACACTCTTGATTAGATGAGTTTTCATAAAAGAATTTTTATTTGAAAAAATACAAGAGAGTTTTTCTTTTAGAAAAATACCGGTTTGGTTTTTGGAATTCAGTATATTTGTTTTAACCAAAACCATATTTAGAGCTTAATGTCAAAAACATAGATATTTCACCATGTATGTGTAGTGGATCATATCCATACACTCTATGCTTTAAAAGTTTAAATATCTTGTTTTTGTATTTGGTGAAGTTTGGAAAAAAACAAGTTTTGAAAAATCAATTTTGGAAAAATACAGTTTTTGTTTTTAGCCAAAATTTTCAAGTTATAAAAATAGTTCAAATTGTTTGTAACATGTCTTGATTTTTGTCAAACATATTTGATTATCAAAGTATAACATTGAAACTATTTTTGTAGATTTTTCGTGAATTTATGAGATTTTATTTCAATCAAAATGTCAACATTTTTATTCCCAGAATTTTGTTCCCTGGCTTCAGACCGGGTCGACCGAAGTCTGAAGTCGGTCGACCGCCGGTTAACTGACGTGCACAGACGTGCACACCAGTTCTGGCTGGAGGGCCGGTCGACCGACCCTGTCGACCGTCCAGAAAGCTCTGCTCTCTGGAAAGGCCCCAGTCGACCGGCCGGTCGACCCGGACAGAGAGCAGTGCTTCTGTATCCAAGCCACGGTCGACGGCCGGTCGACCGTTGCCCCAACGGTCAGAAAAATGATCGTTGGCGGTCGACCGGACGGTCGACCGTCAGACCACCTGGATCCCAACGGCTAGTTTTTCTAGCCCTATAAATTTGGGGGTTTGGGTGCTATTTTCTATAAGATTTTAGTGTTTTTAAGCTAGTTTTTCCTACTCCATTAAAAGAGTTTTCTTCAATAAATTGAGAGCTAATACTTCCAATCAAAAGGGGAGTTCTATCAAGAGTGTTAAAAGAGATTTTTCTTGAGTTTTCCTCCACCACTTCCATCCTTGTTTTTCTCACAAACACTTGAGCAACCCATTGAAATATTCATCCTATAGGAGTGTTATTGTGAGATTGTTTTTAGGTGATCAAAGTGTTGTGATCACCAAAGACTTCTTCTTTGTTCTTTGAGGAGGCGGACAAGTGTGTTTGTGGTGTTTCGAGTTCGGGTGCGAACTTGTTGTGCCTCGGCGAGCTTGTGGGCTTGCGGTGTGTACGGGCTAGAGAGTCCAAGGAGTTCAAGTGTGAACTCAGTTTGTAGGTGTTGCGGCACTGAGGATCCGGTGGATCGATTCTAGTGGAAATCCTTCATAGTGTTGAAGGCGGGGATGTAGAGCAAGTGTGCTCGAACCTCGAAACAAATCCCTCGTGTTTGCGATGCTCACTCTATATCTCTTTGTCTTATATCTTGCATGCTCATATTGTCTTTACATTTATATGCTTGATATATTGTGTGCCTAATTGTTATATGCTTGGGGATTGTTTGCTAACACTAGTTTTCAACCAAGAGAGCCAACGCGGCACCTCAACTCTTATCTAGAGGAATCTTGAGGAGTTAGTCCAGAGCCCTTCACGGGGAATTCGGCTACACTCTTGTGTTAAACTTGGTGTTTAGTGTAATAAGTTTTTAATCCGCATTTAGTGACCATAAGATTAGCCATCACCTATTCACCCCCCTCTAGGTGATTTTACAAATACTCCTAGGGCATAACTAATTTAGTTATACTCACCAAAAAAGAGACATGTTATAGAATTAGATGATCAATTCCATTAATCTTAACCTACATATTTTGAAAGTTCTGTACATGAAAAATCATTCATTTTGAATGGTGACAAAATAATGATTTTTTGATAATTAAAATTCTTTCATTTTACAACCACTTGATGCATGTGGAATTTAAAGCATATGATTCTTTTTTTAAAACTTTGTAGAACATATAGATCAAGATAAACAGAGTGAATCATCCAAATTCTTTGAATATCACACTTTAATAGGTAGTTATAAGCGTATGGTTTTTTAACCTTTTGATAACCTTTAACCTTGCAAGTGCCATTGTACATAGTGGTAAAAACCTTTGCACTGGGCAAGAGGTCTGGGGTTTGAAATCTGCTTGCATTAGGCTATGACATATATCCCGCCCCTCCCCCCCAAAAAAGACAACCTTTAACCCTTGATAGCCTTTGAGGCCTTGTTTGTCAACACATTTTATGAAATTGGGGTTACGTTTAAGTTAAAATGAAACTGGGGTCTGTAAC